>JAECUM010030953.1:0-63481 GCA_016617855.1 Megalonaias nervosa
GTATCTGATTTGGGGGTAAAATAGAGACCCAAACAAATTTGACATTTTAAAAGAATTTGTGGTCGAGAGCTCCCAAGAGGGTAGTAAATATTAAACAGGATTTTATCTGGCATGACATGAAACATACAGTAAGCATGAACATAAAATGCACATATAATGATGTCAGGCAAGTCCTCAATTTTGAATGGCTAGTAATAACATTATATACATTATTATTGATTATTTAAGTCATGAAATTCCTAAGCTCGATTTTGATTTGTTCATAGTTACCTGGTTGCCATAAGTATGCAAAATACATTGATACTATAATACATTAATAATATAATTGGAATAAACTTTTATTGAAGCCTATCTTGATTGGTCTTAATTAGAGTCAATTATTAAGTGAATTCAATTCTAATTGACCCTTTACTACACCCATAATTGACTACAGACTGTTCATGCAAAAGTCACATTCTAATAGGGCATGTTTGTATGAAATCACATTTTATTTGATAAGGGGTATTAATTAAGTGAAATGAATTAAATAGTATCTGACAAAATTCACTGAGTATAGTGTTATCCATTACTGTATCCTTGCTATGAAAGGAGACATGTTATAATGACTGCATTGTAGTGATGAACCATGTTATAACGAGTGCCTTATAGCGATAAACCATGATATAATTTGTCTTATTATGATGAACCATCTTGTAATGAGTGTGCTGTAGTGATGAACTATGTTATAATAAGTGCCTTGTAGTGATGAATTGTTATAATGAGTGTGTTTTAGTGATGAACCATGTTATAAGGAGTGTCTCATAGTGATGAACCATGTTATAATTAGTGTCTTGTACTAATAAACCATGTTATAATGAGTATTTTGTTATGATGAACCATGCTATAATGGTGCAGTGTAGTGATAAAACATGTTATAAGGAGTGTCTGATAGTGATGAACCATGGTCATCGTCATTTAATTTTTTTATGTTTCAGTGCCATCTGACTTCCAAGAGATTTTGATGGGTTATACACAGCATGGATACAGAGTCCTGGCCTTGGCATACAGAAGTCTTCCAGAAAAACTCAAATATGCCAAAGTGCAGCGCATTCAAAGGTAATAACTGCAGTGCATGTGACTGTTGATCCGCCCCAAACTTTCTCTTTTGAATACAGTCTCTGATCACTTTAATATCAGGAAAATAAACTTAGCTGCCTCCTTAATCCAGCCCTGTTGAAAAGACAAATTACCATCTTTGCTGTCTACGTACCATACTGACAAAGGGAAGAAATGCTTACTCATTACTTCCCCTTGACCAATGCTAGATGGTGCCAGTTTTAAGCTTTCACTGCAGTTGTATCTACATTGTTCTGTCCAGGTGATTGCAATCCCTCTATCCAGAACGTCAGTTTTTTTTAATGTAGAAAGCCTTTTACTACATGTGGTAAATATTATTTTTAGCTTTTGATTAATATTTGTGTGGATGTTTTACTCAGTGTAGACTTCATTTATTTTGACCTTGTGTTTCAACATGGTATCATTGGTACATGTTTGTTGGTTATTATTAGCACACACTAGATATATATTTTCACTCTTTTAAATAGCTAATATTGTTATGGCTTTGTAAACACTTTCGGGTTGTTAAATCCTATTTCTTTATTATTCTTATCATTTCAGTTAAAGATGATTATGAAATGTGGTAAATGCAAGAAATTTAGAGATATCAGTGACAAGATATGTGCCTTACTTGTACAAAGAGTGTGAATGTTATGGTTGAAAACGTCTGGTCCGCAGTCCTGTGTAAAGGCATCAAATGCAAGGAGAATTGGCAAACTCTCATTCTGAAAATTAGGTCATGTTGAGTTCTTCACCACTTTCATCCAAAATTAGATATTACATCAACAGAATTGGAGGAACAAGAAGTTTTAGAATGTCCATCCTCAAATTCTTCTTGAATTGTGTAAAGCTGCAGATGTGTTGACTACTGCAAGAACTGATAATACAGTTGCTAAAATTGAGAGAGTTTTTGCCCATATATTAGTTGTGGATATGTTGGAGATTATGGAGGAGGTATGCCTATATCTACACAGCCCAGCAGGCATACCCCCCTCCATGCACTTTGGCATAGCTGCCATAACAAAATGTGTCATGCTAAAACACAATGTTTTATGTCTGAATCCCTTGACATGGTTGTGTTTAGAAAAAGATGATTTTCAGTAATTTATGAAAAACATGTAGGATGTTAATGGTCCTGCTTTGATGTCCTTTAAAGCTGTTCTTGGGTGCATTTTATACAGCAAATTGTCATTGAAGCAATTAAAAGCAAGGAGGTCAGCTGTAAGTAAACACCATTTCATGTATTACTTAATTGACTGACAATACTAAGATGCTGTATTATATTCTTTGAAGACTTCTATGGGGGAGCCTATTGTGCTAATTTGCATAGATGAAGTTAAGAAAGTGGAACAAACCGTGTCATTTTAAGTTATAGGTAAATCAAAGATATGCCATGTGAGTGTTGAAGAATAAAAGTTATTATACATCATTACTTTTAATGATAATGTTTAAGCCATATGTATTAAAGCTATTTGGCAAGTTTTTGAACAATGGTAATATTTCTTTGAAGTTGGATTTTACTCCATATATAAAGTCCAAAAATTGATTGTTTCAATTGTTGGAATAGTGTCCAAGTGTGATTTTATTTTTCAAAGTGATTCAGGGAGCAATAAGCTATCAGAGAAGCAGGCAAAGCCTAGCAAACATAAATTTCGGAACCCCTGGTTGACGGAGTTTTACTTTGTAAAGCACAGTAGCAAGAAGGAGCATTTAACACATAATGCATCATGCCCTAAATTTATTGGAAATTAAAAATCTCTGAACATGTAAGATTTGACAATATTCCACATTAACATGCATTTCAACAATAAATTGAGGTCAGATTAATTAAGGACAATTATCAAACTTCTGTTGTTCATTGCAGGATCATAATTGAGGTTGTTAAGTACCAAGTCTTTGGCTTCATGTGACTTCATCTTTTGATGTTAATATTTATGACAATATCCGCAATGGTCACCGCATTGACCTCTGCAGAACATCTGCTGAAGTCAAATCTTTATTAGGGAGAGAACATTTAATTTTCTAAAGGGAGGATCAATGATTGAAAACAATTATCCTGCTCTGATTTCAATTATAAAATGGTCACTATGTCATTCCTTTTCTTAATTAAAAACAAATTTATATTGTCATTCATGAATGAACAAAAGCATCTTGTTAAAAAGAACAATCAATTCCAATAAATTAAATGGCCAGTCTCTTACAGCACATATGCTGTCAGAATCAAATTAGTTCATAGTTGTGTACATGTAATTTCAGTATTGTGAATGGGCAGTTACTGCTTAAAAAATAAACATGTGGTTCACATTTGAGAGTAAATTCAGTCTTTCTGTTTCTTTGTTTTATTTTAAACAGAAGTGGTTTTATTTATCGATATCTCAGAGGATTACTTTGTAAATTTAAACAGTAAGATAAATTTTCAAGAGAAGCTCAGCAAGGTGTGCCTCTCATTAAGTCATTGTGTAAGTTCCAGATTTCTTTGAATAAAGTAAAAGCATAAACTGATTGCAAAAGAAGACAACCTTGCTAAATGTACTGAATATGTAAGACTTCTGAAATTACCTTTTACTGTCCAGAATATATTATCCAAATAAAAAGATTACTGATTCTTGAAATGGTATCTAATTATAAATCACTCTTGATGTATCAGTATTTCCGTCAGTGGTCTTCACTAACTGGCAGTTCAAATGTCAATGAGCAATGCCAACCAGCCCCTCCAAGGTGGATTTGCCATTGGTGTGCTAGCAGAGGTGTAGTGATGATTTGAAGGTATTTAGAGCATTACTGCAGAGCGAATATGTGTGTGTGTGTGTGTGTGTGTGTGTGTGTGTGTGTGTGTGTGTGTGTGTGTGTGTGTGTGTGTGTGTGTGTGTGTGTGTGTGTTACGTTCCCCACCACTATACATGGGGTTTTGAAAAATCATGTGAGCTGTACTGTACTGGGCATTGCCAACTTCAGAATTCTTGCCACAGCCATCTTCAAGTCAGGCCTACATTGTGAATGTATCAGTAGACCTGAAAGTTTAAGTAGAACATTCTTCTTACTGGTGCAGTTGGCAAAAAATGAAGGAAATTACTGGCTATCTGTCAGAAAACATCTAAAGAAATTTTCAAGTGTTTTATTGTAAGTCATCCACCAGCAACTTTTTCATATTGCTAGAATAGAACACATTTCGATGTTTGTACCACCAAGCTTCTAAATAAGAATATCATGGTGCTGAATATGACTACCCCTCTGTTCTACAAGGTGGACAAGATTGTCTTTCACATGACCTTGAAGCTTGGCCATATTATCATGCAACATCTGTAATGCTGGACCTAGCATCACTAACCATTTTTAGGCTTGTAAGAAAAGCAGACACCAATCATGCATGAGAATCAATGGCTAAGATCTCCAAGGTCATTAACAGGGTTGCATACCAATCTATAAGGTCATTAATAGGGTTGCATACCAGTCTATAAGGTCATTAAAAAGGTTGCATACCAGTCTATAAGGTCATTAATAGGGTTGCATACCAGTCTATGGCTAATGCCCTGACAACATCTGTCAATTTAGATTTGGTCAGATGAAAAGCTTGATTTTGCTCAACATCACTCAGCTCACCCCATTCCTTGCCATTCCATGTGTGTCACATTTGAATTGCCATCATTATTTGACCTTGGGATAGAAGAAGTGAGTAGGCAGTTAGATAAAGGGAATTAAAAACTGTTTCTCATTTTCCAAGTCTTCTAACAACTGCCACTGACTCACCCTGCCAAACAGACAGCCTATCAGTTGATGTCAGATTCTTTGATTTCCATTAACATTGGATCATCCAAGTTTTGCAAAACAAATCGGTGAGCCAAATTGTTTTGGAGGGATTTTGGATTTCATTTATCCAGCTCTCTCCCCTTCAATCTTCTCTTCTCATGATGGATGTTTCATCAGATTTGGAGAAAGCTGAAAGTTTGCAGGAAATCATTTCATTACACAACTTGTGGTCAGTGGAGATGGTTCAGAAACCAAACTCAGGAAATTTTATTCCAGGCATTTTTGTGTCAGATGCCAGTGGTAGTCTCTGGTTGATCATTGGCCTCAGCCAGTTCAACAGGTACATAGCAGTGGTGAAGTTAGGATGAGAACAGCTTGATTAATCAGACCATCCATTAAATGAAAAGAAATTGTTGCTCAATCTAGACTTGACAGTGGATATTTCCAAGTCTTTTTTCACCCGATTGCACACAAATTCCTTCAGTTTGCCTGTTATCAAACATGTTATCACCAAGTTCAAGTCAACTTTGTCTAAAGTAGCTGCAGTGTATTTGGATGACATCCTAAAAATACAACCTATTGTTATGTTACATAGGCTTTTTAGCGGACTTGGAAATTGGAAAAGTCAGATCTAATCATATCTCAGTGTTTATTCTATGTGTGGATATTATAACCAATTCCATTATGTCTGTGTTTCTCATGTACAGTTGAGGAGCTTACCTGCTGCCATGCTTTGGCATGGTCATTGGAAAGTGGGGGTTAAGAGGAATTACCTCTTTATATCAACCTTCTATAAATGAAGGAAATAATGGAAGGCTTTTATTGTCTTGAAGACTGACTTGACATCAAAAATGTCCCCTAACCTATGCAATATGGTTTGCTTATTTCTACACTGGTGCTCCCTGCTAAATATAACTGCACAAAACACTTTCCTGGCAGGCTCAATGTCCTTTCCAAATCTCTGACAAGAAAGGGCTTGGTCCATCATACAGAATGGTTCATTCATCAGTTTTGATCTTTCATCAGATTTGTGCACTTTGCAGGTATCTGATGATAGACCATTTTGCAACAAGGTGGAATTTACAAACTACTCACCTTTGTCCCAGACCCAGAACCCATGGTCATGGATGTACTATCAATCAGTTGGGAGGATTTTTAAGCCTCCATCTCCCCTGCATGGTCCTAGTACCACAAAAATACAGAAATTGAGAGGTCAAACCTTCAAACTAGTTCTGATTGCTCCTTTCAGGTGAGATAAATCCTGTGTCAGCTATCGACATGATGTGACAATAGATGTGTGCATGAAAATCCATCCAAAGCCAAATCTATTCAAACAGCTGCAGTCACATATATTTCATCCTTGTCTAGATCATCTCCTTTTTCATGCCTGGTTTTTCTTGGGAGAGCTATGCAAAAAAGAAAGTTCAGCCTTTGATTGTAAGAGAATATTGCGAGCTAGAAGACCCTGTACTTTGAAGGCATATGAGGAAGAGGGGCAAGTGTTCAAGAATTGGTGCAAGGTCAGCAATATCATCCATCTGAGTACCTCACTTCTGTAGCTGACTGATTTCTTTATCTGATGGTTCAGTAAGTAAAAGCTCAGTTCAAAATCAGTTTGAGCCTTTGGCCAGAACCTTGCAGAAACTATTATCATGGAATACATGCTTTCTCATAGGTTTAGTTTCAGCCTGCAGTGCGAGCCCTTTCAGCAGAACCAAACTATTTGCAGTTCAGATCAGATGGTTCTGTGGTCCCAATGACAAAACCAGGCTTTATAACCAAGAATAGGATGCTGTCAACAGACAGTCAGAGTTATCATATGCTCCCTCTATTCAGTAAATATGTCAAGAGAAGTGACCATGTACAGTCGAACCCACTTATCTCGACCTCGGTTACCTCGCCAACCCTATTAAGTCGACGTTTTTGAAGTGGAACCGCCAAATTCTCTCTTTGTCTTAGCATTTTCTCATCGGTTATGTCGATTCTTTTATGTCGCCGAACCCTAATATCTCGAGCACAAAAGAGGGCCAAATTTGCCACTTAACGTCGGTTATCTCGATCCCCATGACCAATCGCCGGCGATTTTTTTCCCTTATTGGTGACAAAAATGTCCCATCTGGCGACAGACTTTTTGGTTATTTAATTTGTACAAACAATCATGGCTTTCGACTGGATAAATAAAAGGGAGAACGGAAGGAAGCCACAAACTTGACTAAGCAATACATTGAAATCAATCAGTACACAAATGATCCTTTGTTTGTATCGACAACCCCATCTTAGCAGTGCATTGTTACATCATAATCTGCTTATGCTGGCATATGGCCGAGTACTGTATGCTTTGACAGTCAATTATGCTACCGTACTATACCTACAACTGACCGACTTCTGAAGACGCGAATAGAACAGATAAAATTAATGGAATGGCTAATCCTTCTGTTTGTTGGTTGTTACACACTTAAACTCCGCAAGAAGAAATAGCAAACAACAAATAAATAAGTTTTGCATAATTAAAAATAATTATTTATTTCTCAAAATACAGGAGTGAAAGAATCCCTATATTGGGTGTTAACTTATGCTACAGTAATATATACGGTCCAATATTGCCAGGTGTTGACTCGTGTAAGTTTCTTTCGTGGGAATGGAGATCCTATTTTGCAAGAACATGGTCTTTTGCTTTTTTAATTTACTTCTTGTGATTGGTTACGTTTATGCTAGCTTATGACTTACCAATAAAATGATCATACTTGGTTAACTGCGCATGTGCTGAGTTCACGTAGCACGTGATCACGGTCCGTATGGTTGTTCACTCCAATGACAGTTCACTCACTCCTGTTGATCTTGTCTGAAGGATAACATGCTGTAGCTATTCTGTTTATTTTTTCCCTTCTAAAAATGTTTGGAGGTGTTAAGAGAAAACTGGACAATCAGTCAATAGAGAAAAAGTATGAAATCATACTGCAGCTAGAAAAAGGAACAAAACCGGCAGACCTTAGTCGTCAGCATGGCATTCCAGCAAACACCATTTCAGGATGGAAAAAGAAGGCCGATGTGATAAAGCAAATGTATGAGAAGTCTGTCTTTGATCCAGCAAGAAAAAAACTTAGAGTGGCTGAGCACAAAGATGTCGACAATGCAGTGTTTCAATGGTTCACAAATACGCGAGCAACAAACCTTCCCGTCAATGGTCCCTTGCTGATGGAGAAGGCGGACATCCTTGCTGCAAAGCTAGGACACCCTGACTTTAAAGCAAGTCAGGGGTGGCTGGATCGTTTCAAAAAGAGGCACAACATTGTCTTCAAAGCAATTTGTGGAGAGAGCGCTGTGGTTCAACAGAAACAAGTGGATTCATGGCTGAAGACTCAAATGCGCACAATTTTGGATACCTATGAGACTCGGAACATTTTTAATGCTGATGAAACTGGAGTGTTTTGGAAATGCCTTCCAGGCAAGACAATGGAATTTCGTGGGGAGGCTTGTCACGGTGGAAAAAAGTCGAAGGACCGACTTACAGTGCTAGTTGCTGCTAACATGGATGGAAGTCAAAAACTCCCGCTCTACGTTATAGGAAAGTCCAAGAATCCCAGATGCTTTAAGCAGACCAAAGTTCTCCAATGTGATTACGATGGCCAGCCAAGAGCCTAGATCACAGGAGATCTATTCAGTGCATGGGTGAAAAAGTGGGAAGGAAGTTCCAAGCAGAGAAAAGAAAGGTGGCACTGATCGTGGACAACTGTAGAGCTCATCCGGATGTTCCTGGTCTCAAGGCCATTAAGATCTTTTACCTCCCACCGAACACAACGAGTAAGCTCCAACCAATGAACCAGGGGATAATCCAAGTGCTTAAGGTGTACTACAGGAAAATGTTGATGCGCCAATACCTGCTCCATGATGAAAAGAAGGCACAGTACACCCCTTCCCTTCTAGATGCAATGAACTTCCTGAGATCAGCCTGGAATGACGTGAAGAAGGAAACAATCTCAAACTGCTGGATGCACTGCATCATTCAGGATATTTCCGATGAAGAGTTTCAGGCACAGTGTCATGCAGCCACAGAAATGGCGGAAAAATCAAGCCTTACAGATACTATCTTGGAGGAGGAGGCACAGGAGTTAGCCATCACTGTCCAGGAATTCCGAGATTACATAGAAATCGACAAAGACGTTGTTACTGATGGCATGATCACCGATGAAGACATTGTATCAAGTGTGCAGTCAGCACAGGCAAGCACATCTGCATGCGGCAATGACAAAGAAGATGAAGAAGATGCGGACGAAGATTTGGAACCAATTCCCTCAGCTGGTGAGGTGGTAGAAATGCTACAGAAAATTCGACGGTATGGTTCTTTTGTAGGAGATGAAACTGTTTTAGACAGCATAAATAATATTGAAGCATTTGTTTTCAAGCAGACTGTTAAAGGCAAAAAGCAACAAAGCATTTTAGACTTTGTAAAGAAACCATAGTAACCGCGTGTACGATACTTTTCAGAGCTGTCAGAGTGAAATGACTCGCGAATTTAATTTTGACACTGGTTAGCTTTTTGTAAAAACGAACTACACCCTGCACGTTTTTTTTGTGATTTTGTGAGCGATCTTTGTGTTTGCAATGTTGGAGAACATAATAAAGGTTTGTATCGAGAATCGATGGTGGTTTGTATTGTATACTGGTAAATCTCTGCTGTTAGTTGGTGCACATATGCCTTTTGTTGTTAGCAAACATGTATGTACATTTTTATAGCATGCCGATCGCTTCATCAAACAAATCGCGGCAACGCTGTTGTGTAAAAAAAACATCCAAAAACACATGCATGTACATTCTCATTTATTAACGCACATCATGTACATAATGAAATTTCAAGCACATGTTAATATATTGCCGCCATATTGGTTTTCGTTTATCTCGATCATCGGTTATCTCGATGCTTTTTGGCAAACCCCTAGGCCGGCGACATAACCGGGTTCGACTGTAATACGATGCAAGACCTTGTTTGTGCCCTCAAGTAGTACTTGAAGTGCACAGAAAATAGCAGTGGAACAAGAAAGTGACTCTCCTGGTGAAGGCCAGGAAAGAGGATATCAAGCCCAATTATCATGGTTGAAGTGGGTTTTATACTGGGTGCAGTCTGAAATCTCAAACAACTCATGAAGATTTCAGCTAATGAAATTAGAGTGATCTCAGCTAGCTTCATTTTCCAGCATAATGTTTTGATCTAGAACTGCTTGGCTTGCATGCACAATAAACCTTTCCAAGTTTTTATCTCAAGGATTTAGCTTTACAGAGGCAAGATTTGAACCTGACATGTTCAGTGGGTGCTGCCCAGATGACCACCAGACCCATTTGACATCAGAACAACTTTCTCACAGTCTGTAGTTCAGCATTTTCACTGATTTACCCATAAAATTCTCTTTCTAGACAGATATAGTGGTCATGGATCATGTGACCATCAGTTCTGCTGTCAGATTACGAGATAGGGCTATGCTTCCCAAATGGAATCCAGCTATTCTTCCTTCAAAGGATGCCTGTGGTAAAAATGTAGGCTGCTCTTCCTTCTACCTATTCTCCTAAAGGTAACATGATAATGGATTATATTAAAAGGAGAAAGCAGATATTTTTGTACATTGTTTTTTTCTAAGAATACTTATCTGATTGCATTACACTATAAAACCCTTCCAACCTCCCCATTAATGCAAGCACCCTAAGTGGATGCATTGCTAGGCTTAAAACTGGTGACACCTAACAGTGATCAAAGGGAGGAACTGGGTAAGATTTTCTTCACTTCGTCTTTAGGGTATATAGACAAAAAAGATGAAATGTTCATCTTTTCAGGACAACAGGATTCAGAAGATAGCAGAGTTTGTGATCCTAATGTTAAAGTGATGTGGGTGAGTATTCTTGGAGAAGGATAAGTTTCTGAATTATTTGCTTTTACCTTAAGATTTCATTTATGGTGTCCATCAGTTACTGAAATTCCATGATCAATATCAACATCAGCAGAACTCTTAAAACTTGTTGATGTATATATGAATACAAGTACATTTTATAATTTTAACTCTATTAGTCCTAAATGAAAATGGTGCTATCAGACATTGAGCCTGCTATCCCACCTTGATGTTCATCTTGTATATCTTACTGTTTCTACCAGGAATTTGTTCCTTCCAGGACTTGGTCCTAAATAAAAATGGTGCCAATTTAACTTTCAGTAGGGCCACCATGGTGGCCATCTAAAAGTCTTGTTATCTCAGCTTCTTCTGAATGTATGGTCATATCAACATAAACTTTTAACTTAAAGACTTCTTATGATACGTAATTGATCTTAAATTAAATTGGTGCTGATCAGACATCAAGCATAGCCACACCACTTTGGTGCTGATCTTATAAACTTTATTACTCTTTCCAGGATTTACCACAAAATACATTTTATGAACCCTAATGAATATGGTGAGAGTTTAATCTCCCATGTGCTTGAATGGATACTTGTACTGACACTGAAAGACTCTTTATGACATGTAGTTTGTCCTAATGAAAATTTTACTGATCAGATATGGCCACCAAGGTAGCCATCTTGAAAATCTTGTTGTTCTCTTGAACAGATAGATTTTCATATAATCATGGGCATGACACTAAAAGTGCTTTTATGATGTATAGTTTATCTTAAATTAAAAGGATTCAGGTCAGATCTACAATGTGCTTGTCATGATGGTTGTCTTAAAAATTGTTATTTACTTGCCTCTTGATGGTTTGTTTGTATCAATATGGGCTTCTCACATATAATGGTCACTAAATTTTGTTAATCCAAGATAAGAATGATGCTGATCTGACTTCAAAAGTGACTGCTTTGAAGACGATCCAGAAACTATTTACATGGATACTTCTCTTGAATGGATGGTTCTGTTAACATGGGATTTTGACTAAAAGACTAGCAATAGTTAACTGTGTTTGAATTAAAATGGATGATTTTAATCAGACCTTTGACACTGTACCATAGTGATCATCTGGAAAATAGTTATCCATAGTCGTAATTCATTTGTTTGAATGTAGGTACTGACATGAGATTTTCATACAACAATTCTTACAATGTTTGCTCCAGTGACCTAGTGGTTAGATCATTCACCTCAGATGTAGGAGGTTGCGGGTTTGAACCCTGGCCAAGTCATACCAGAGATTTATAACAATGATACCAGAAGCTGCCTCACTAGGCACTCAGTATTAAGTGGTTTATGTTAGGACCGGTATCAGGATAATGTGATTGTGTGGAACATGCCTGCGCATGATACCCCAGTGCTAGACACAACTATAAACTGCCACACTGCAGACATCATAGTGATATGACTGAAAAATTGTTAAAGCTACATTAAAAATTCAGATTGCACACACACAATGTGTACTTATTGATTTTGAATAAAAATAGTGCAGAGCTGACCTTTAACATATAAATTGCATATTTGTGAAGAAGTTTGAAAACCAGATCTGATAGTCATTGTTAGCATTTTTGTTCTTCGTTTAGCTGATGAACATTGATTTGTCCATGTAGAAATGAAATTTGGCCAGACTTTGTAGTAAACAGCTTGATAGACAATGCTCAGAAATTGATTTTAAGGTTAAGGGGCTTGACTCAGTATGCACACTGCATTGAACATTAGGATATGAAGTATATTTCAAAATTTAATTTTTATATTTCTGACTGGCACAATGATTAAAAACTAAAATTGCATGAACATTAAAAATAAATAAAGGAATTATGTTAAATCAAAGCCAGATATACTATTTGCTTCATATAAAAACATTTATCCATTTAGAAGCATCTATTTATGACATATGAATTACTACTTTCAACTTCTTAAAGGCCACTGGATCATTTTCACTCAAGCTTATTATGAATTTTGCCCAGGACATGCTCAACCGAAATTAGCTGCAGTGTGACCTCCATAGCAGTTAAAACAAAAACCTAATTTAAACTTTTTGTCGAGAATAACTCAATATTGATAAAACTTGGTTGTAATGTTTCTTTAGACATACTCTGTCAAAATTATTTAATGGGTGGCTCCCCATGCAGTGATGTGGGTTCCTTAGCAACCAGCTGAGAACCTATAGTCAACTTAAAATACTTTAGAACAGCTGAACCAGTTCAATGAAACTTGGTAGGAATGTTTATTGGAACATAACAGTTTCAAAATTTTGTCCAGAGTGGCTCCTGTAACAGCATTTTGGCTTCCATAATAATCAAGATGGAAAATCTATTTTCAACTTCTGCTCCAGAAAGGCAGGATACATGTTAGTCAAATTTGGTAAATAATGTATGTTAGGGCATGGTCTGTTACAGTTGTATCCATGGTGACAGTCCTAGTAAAATGGCTGAATCACTTTTGATCAAGCTTGCTAGGAGTGTTTCTTAGTACATGCATTATCAAAATTATGTCTGACATGGCTTGATGAGCAATGGGGTTGCCTCAGTAATATCCATTTGCTGCCTATTTTCAATGTCCCTCAAGTGACTCTGCTAATTTTGATCAAACTTGATAGTAATGTTTCTTAGCACATTCCATATAATAATTATATTCAGTGTGGCTTCCATTGCATTGGTATGGCTTCAGCAGTAAACATAGGCAAAATCTATTTTCAACTTTTTATTCTGAAATGTTGTGGCTTCCATAGCAATTGGGTGGAAAACCTACAATTGATATTTATGTCTAGTCAGCTATGGCTTTTATTACTAATACTTTTTTGAAAATGAAGTTATTTTATGACTCTCTAATGTGCAAACAACCTTTCTCAGTCAGACCAAATGTGAACTATAAGAGACATACATGGACATATTTCACATTCATACAAAGATGTCTATGAACCAACTTGTTAAGCTGAAGTTATTCAATGTAGAAACACCCCTAAACAACATTTCACTTGTCACATCCTTTTTTGACATTGTTGTCTTTTTTTTAACATGGTTGATATATATGGTGTGTGTTTATATATATATATATATATATATATATATATATATATATATATATATATATATATATATATATATATATATATATATATATATATATATATATATATATATATATATATGTTTTACAGGGAGCAGGTGGAGAAGGGTCTGGAATTTCTGGGACTTCTAGTGATGGAGAACAGACTGAAGCCAAATACTGAGGCAGTCATCAAGCAGCTAAAGGATGCCAACATCCGTACCATCATGGTTACAGGTAAGGCTATATTTATTTCAGGGGGAAATCTTAGGTACTTTTTTATTTAAGTGGAATCTTAGGACAACTAATTTGCATATTTCGCCTAAAATTCCACCCTGAATCCACCTGAATTCCACTTGAAATTTGCCTATGCTCCCTTATTATGAGCAATTATCTTTTAGACAGAAAGCACATAAAAAAACCATCTGAAATCTGTCTTAAGTCCACCTGGAAAATTTGGTACCAGAAGGGTGGAATTCATATGACCTTTTTGAATTGATTTATAACAAATGAATCTGTGAGACATACCTGTAAAATTTTAAGAACTGCTCATGTTTTCATTCATAGGGTTTACATTAAGGATTTTCTTTTATCCAGGGTTCACCAAAAAGGTTAAGACCCACCATTAAATCTTTATTATTGGTTGGGTCTGTGTCCAACTTGTTTAGCTTGATTGTAACATATACAGCAGTATGTGCAATTTTGTGAACTGCCCCTTCATGTAATGTGTCCATCTATTAAAAATGAGTGAACAAGAAAAAATGATGAACAATCAATTTTCCCTGAGTAGAATGAAACCTGTTAATGTTCATTAATATTACCAAACTTTAATCTTATCATGTAATGGCTTGACCTCTAGATACACTACCATAATCAAGCACTTACCAAGTGACTTTATGCAACTTAGAAATGAAACACTTTTACTGATTATTTAGTTATTAAGAACTTTTTACTAAATGCACTTGGTGAGGTTATACAATGGCATACATGCAGTGTATGGTGTTCTGTGGTAATGTCTATGCTGTTACATGCAGTTTTTGGTATTTGGTGGTTATGTCTGGCTGTTAAATAGTATGTGTTATTCTGTGGTATGTCAGTGCTGTTACATGCAGTGTCTGGTGTTCTGTGGTAATGTCTCTGCTGTTACATGCAGTGTTTAGTGTTTTGTGGTGTTGTTACTGCTGTTACATGCAGTTTTAGTGTTTTGTGGTGTGTCAGTGCTGATACATGCAGTTTTTAGTGTCTGTGGTAATGTCTGGCTGTTACATGCAGTTATAGTGTATATTGTATTGTGCCATTGTCATAAGACATGACTGCTGCCACTGTGCCAATAATGAAGATAAAGAACTGTAAGTTTTATCTTAATTAATTAAAAGTCATGTATCACACACATTTTCTTGGAACATATTTAAGGAGTCTATTCACTGTTAATGTTCTCACAAATAAAACTAACTCGTACTGTGAGATTTTACACAGCAATTGTGCTGGGTTTGAAAATCCAGACGAATCATTGCATATGATTCTGAAATGTGATATGGTTTGGTGGACAGAAACAGATGCCAAAGTCACTTGAACTGTGAGATTACTATTATTGCTATCACTTGATGTTTTGAAAGTATTTTTCCTTTTCAGGGAGATTTTCATTTTGTTTGTAAAGCACATTGTATCTAATTCTATAAATCAGCTAATTACATTGCAGACAAATGATGAGTACTCTTTCACCAGAGAGCGTATTATAATTCAAGTTTCTCACAAACTTTCTATTTTATTTTACAAGCCACCAGAGTCAGATCATTTAAGCAAGAACCAAGCTGATCATTGGAAAAAGCCTGGTTCACCTGATAGCATAAAAATTATGGAATGTATAATGTGATACTGCTGTACATGAAAGTGTGCATCCACTCAAGACTGCAAACAGGCATTATAAATCAAAATGTGCATCCACTCACACTGCAAACAGGCATTATAAATCAAAATGTGCATCCACTCAGACTGTAAACAGGCATTATAAATCAAAATGTTCATCCACTCGGACTGTAAACAGGCATTATAAATCAAAATGTGCATTCACTCAGACTGTAAACAGACATTATAAATCAAAATCTGCATTCACTCCAACTGCAAACTGGCCATTATAAATGAAAGTGTTCATTCACTCCGACTGCAAACTGGCCATTATAAATGAAAGTGTTCATTCACTCTGACTGCAAACTGGCCATCCATAAGTGAATTGTTAAGTATTCAGAGGGCAAAAGTATGCATCTCTGTTAAGTGGAAGAGTGTCTATTATTTCAGATTTTAAACCTGACACAGGTCGCAGAATGTATTAAAACCCAGTTTGGCTTTTAGTTGATTAATCTTTTATCAAACACTATTAAAAGCCAGATAGATTATTTAATAAGTGTTACATTTCATCATAGGTCATGCGAAATAATTCAGATGCTCTGATTTATTCTGCCTTGTTTCATGGTGTCTTGAATTGGAAAATATGTAAATCCCATTGCATCCTTTAATTGGCTGCATTAATGTATCAGAACTTACAGATATTTATCTGTAATATGCTTGTATATGGTATTAACATCCATGGCAGAGTAGATACTGTTCTTAATGTAAATATACACGGCATGCTGGGAAGGCACATTTTAAGGACTTTCCTGTAAGACATGCATGGCATCCAGTGATGGTACTTTTTAATTTGAATATTCATCTGTAGATGCAATTCAGAACTTTATATCAGTTTCAAAAGACCTCAGAGAAATCATAATGCCTTAGCAGACATTTGTTAAACAATCTTCCTTGGTACAGAGTGTGAATACATAGAATAGATTTAATTTGAGTAGTGATCCATAGTTGCAAATTAGAAATAGGATGTTTTAGCTCACCTGAGGTTTTGGCATTGCTTTGTTTCCATTGTACATTACTTGCCTGTCAACATTTATTTTTTTTTAAACATCTTTACAAAATCTAGACCATATTTGACCAAATTTGATAGAGATCATCATGTCTGGAAGACCTTTCGTGTTTATACAAATAATGCCAGGAAAAGCCCATTAATTTTGTAAATACTGTAACAGAATTCCTCGGCTACACTACCTTGTCTCACTATCATGGGCTCTTTATGATAGGTCTTTCTATTGGAGTGATACATTGCCATATCTATTTGAGGACTAGCACACCACAGTGTGACAGATTTCTACCTCAGTGGGATACCATCATATTCCTGGTTTGTTGTGACCTGGTCACCAACTAGATTATCAAATGGGTCATCTTCTGGATCTCCTAGTTTGCTTATCACCAGCTGTTCTTGACTCCCCAGTGTTGCTGTTGTTTACTGGGAGAACTCCCCTCACGATGTTGGTAGGGTAAGGGCAACGAAACTGACATCATTGAGGTCATTGTTCCCCTGATTTTTCACAATACTTTCCGACTTCTCAGAATCCATTCCCTTTGTGCTATCATTGACATCATTACATCCATGATGAGTTTTTAGGCAATCCACATGTACTACAAGAGGCATCCCATGTCTACCGCATTTAATTCTATAATTAATGTCACTTATCCTTTCAAAGACTTCATAGGGCTGGTACCACCATATCTGTAAGTTTGGCAAAATCCCCCTTTTTCTCATTTTAAAAACAACCAGACAAGATCGCATGTCTGAAATCACTCCCATCTGGTCCTGCTATCATAATAATGCTTCTGTCACCACATGTTGCATTGCAAGTTCTCTCTGGCAAAATGGTGGAAAATTTGTAATCTTCTTTCTAACACTTGAACCCATTCCTGTGATCTATTGTAACGTTGACTGGGTGGCCTTCCAAATGCAAACACAAACAGCTTTGTAAAATTCAACAAATAATTTATTTCCCTAGAATACAAAGTGAAAATGAGAAAACAGAACTTACTGTATTGCGAATTAAATCTCCAAATAATCTTAGAATTACAGACACAAGTCCTAATTATTTAAAGTCCTGAATAAAATTCAGTACAAGTCCAGAATAAATCCAAAAACTCAAGATGATGATGTGTCTGTGGTAGCTTATAGAGTTTTAAAGTGCCAACAGTTTTGTTGAAACACAGTAATATAATTCCAGGTTTGAATTCACTATAAGTTCCAGTGAATGTCTCTGTTCATGAATTTTATCAGAGTACTTTTGTATTTCCAGAGAAAATAATCACTTGAATTCAATAATTTGACAAAAAGAAATTCACAGCCCAAAAATGAAATACTGGACATAATATATAATACAACTTAAAAGTGCAAGATCTTAAAAGCACAACTGAAAAATCCTCTCAGTTACAAGATTATATAGTTCTCTGCATGACCTCAGGTCACAGTTAGCATTTTCTAAAAAAAACTACTGCCTATGAAAAATAACCTTCTAGAATGATCCGATTGTTTACAAAATAAAAACCAGAACCTGGATTATGTAAACTACACTAAGGAAATTCCAAAACCTAAACCTCACCCACACCCCCAACTTGCCATTTTACTACAGATCTTACTAAATGCATAAATACCTACTGACTGCTGGGGTGATTTTCAATCTCATGCCCTGGTCACCCTTGACAATGACTAAACTATATATATATATATATTTCATAGTCAGATTATATTAAAAGTAGATGTTAGGGCACCAACCAGATTGGTGTGATTTTTAAAAAACTTAAGTTGTTATTTTATACCAAAGCATATAATTTTTTTGTCAAATTTAGAACAGTCATTTTCAGAAAAGCTGTCTTCATATCAACATATACAGTTAAGTGGAGAAAAGTTAATGCTTTCATTTTATAAATGTTAATGAGTTAGGTGCAGATTTATATAAATTTCCATTGTCAGACTTGTTTTAGTGATACATTCTGTGGTTTAGTAAATGGGTTTGTTTTTTATACAGATGTTATGGTATAGTCTAGGAATGTAAGCAGCTGTTGATTTAAAAAAGCACATTTTGTAAGCCAAAATGCTTTTGATTACATTCAGTGAACCTTGAAAAGAAATTCAGTTTCATCCTGGATAAAAACCTGGAAGAGACAAGAAAATGTTTGTTTCAAAAAACAAAGGAACCCTGTTAGAAGAGCAAAACCTTAACTGCATGTAATGACCACTTCTCCAAAACCAGTGAACAGAATTTGATCATATTTGACAACTTACATCCTGGCAGAAAAAGATTTCAAAATTATACAAATGATGCCAATCTACCATCAAATATGGTGAGCATTAGTAAAAATAGAAAAATAGAAAAATCTTGAAATGACTTCTTTTCCAAAATCTTTGAGTTAAATTTGATCAAACTTGAACAAATCCAATTCTGAAGACTTTTAAAAGTTCCTGCATATGATGCTGATCCACCTTCAGCTAGTTAATTGAAATGGAAAGGCCTTTAAATGTATTTTGCCATCATCTGTATTGAATGAAATTCCAGCAGAAAGCATCATATTGACTCAAATGTATTGGCCAACTAATTTCGCTTTTGGCTGATAAGCTGATGCCATGCAGTCAGTGATCTTAGACCCACATGGGCCTCTTAGAGCTCAGAGTACTCAGAATATGTTGACATGTATTTTTAAGACAGTAAGCATCATGTCATGATGGCCTTTTAAGTTTGTATAAATGATGGAGAATTGCCATCAAACATGGCCATTTTTAAAAAAAATAGAAAAATTAGTCAAACACATTTTCTCCAGATTCTCCAGGCATAAAGGCCTTTCAGATTTGCATCCATAAAATTGAATAAACTTCAGCAAATAGTTTATTTCCCTAGAATACAAAGTGAAAATTTACAATGGAATGTACAGTATTGTGAATTATTTCCCAATAATTCTAAAAGAGCTATCGTAAGTCCAAAAGTATAGAGTGTTCTGAATGAATTCAAATATTAAGTGTGCTGACATAAAAATAGTCTTGAGTAGGATGATGTACTGACAATCATGATGTATCACAATGGTATAATCCGGAATGAGTTTGAATGAATTCACAATAATCTCAAAATAGTGTTTAATCCAAATAGTCAATAAGCACTTTGTAACTCCAATGAATAACTTAAATAAATGATTGCTCTCAAATTATGTATGAACACAACAGTAAATAAATCCACAGGCTGATCTTAAGGTTGGACTGATTAATTTTATTTACCTCATACTTATATAAACACCTAAGAAACATTGAAATGATCAGGATGCAGGTCAAAAGTTAGCTTCCAGATTTTGTAAGTTTTGTTTGTAAGTGAGACTAGTCTTTGGACTCAAGCATCAGAAAACAGCTTATTTATGACTTACAAACATGGACAGAACTTAGCTATCTAAACTTTTTTTTCACAAATGACTATTGGGTAAGTACAGTCTACAACTGTGGATAAAAGTTAAGCACACAATATAGATATATGTTACACTGTAAAATAACATCTCCAATATGAACAGTTGAAAATCCACTAATGAATACTTCTCAAAAACTGCTGAATAGAATTTGACCATTTGACAGAAAGTATCCTGGCCTGAAGGGCTTTCAAATTGTACAGATGTTACAGATTTAGCATTAGATAAAATGGTGCAATTGCTACAAATAGAAAAACCTTTTGCAAATTCATCTCATTAATGTCTCAAGAGAATGTAACTAGATTTGTAATTTAGGACATTAGCATGAAGGTTTTTCAAATTTATACAAGTAATACTGATCTGCCACCAGATATTGTCACCATAACTAAAATAGAAAAAAAAATGAGCAACTTTATCTCAGGAAATCACTTAATAATAATCTAGACAGCTTGGACAGAAATCCTGGCAAATTCCTTTCAGTATCGAACAAATGATACTTGATGTGTTATCAAATATATATGAAGACTCAAAAATTGAGAAATCTTGAAATATTTTAGTTGCATATGAAATAAATGGCATTGGAAGAGATTTCAACAGAAACCATTATGCTAATCCAGATTTATTGGTCATCTACTTTTGCATCTGGCTATTAGGCAGCTGTCAGCCAGGAGAGTGACCTCAGATTGAATTGGGCCTCTTGTTAGTGTTGTTGGTACCTGTTACTTAGATAATTGCTGTAACATCTGTGATGATTTTCAAGTTAAAATTTGTTACATAATAGAAAGTCTCAGTTATTTCCTATTACTTGTTCAAAATATTTTGGTAAATTGCATTAAAACACAAGGATCGTACTATATTAGATATGGTGAATTTACTATTTCCAGGATTTTGTGGATTTCACTGTTGCTAAAAACCAGAAATTTATGGACAGAATGAAGAATTATCCTTTTAAGAATATCATTGGGTCCTTTCCCCACTCCATAAAATTTAGTACCAATAAAAATGTAAAAATTTGTAAAACCATGAAAATGTATATCCATGAAACTAAATAAATTGTCCTGGATTTCAGGAGATAATATGTTGACAGCTCTGAGTGTGGCACGGGAGTGTGGGATGGTGGATCCTGAAGAATCCATAATCCTGGTCCAGGCATATCCTCCCCAGGAAGGGAATATCAGGCAGGATGCCCAAATTGAATACATCAACACAAACAATACTGAAAACACTGTCACAGGATCCTTTAACAAATTTAAGGTATTAATTCATTTTATATGTTTGATATATTTACTGTGAAAATTAAGTTCATGAAGATGACCTTGACATGCGTATTTTCAATGTAAATGGTTGAATTGAGTTTCCATGTTATCAGAGAATATTTTTGGAAATAATGCATGTAACTAATAAACTATATTTGGTCCCTGAACGAGAATTCTATAATAGGCTTACAGTAATGTCAGGGCCTGAATGAGAATTCTATAATAGGCTTACAGTAAAGTCAGGGACCTGAATGAGAATTCTATAATAGGCTTACAGTAATGATAGGGGCCTGAATGAGAATTCTATAATAGGCTTACAGTAATGATAGGGGCATGAATGAGAACTCTATAATAGGCTTACAGTAATGTCAGGGCCTGAATGAGAATTCTATAATAGGCTTACAGTAATGTCAGGGCCTGAATGAGAATTCTATAATAGGCTTACAGTAATGTCAGGGGCCTGAATGAGAATTCTATAATAGGCTTACAGTAATGATAGGGGCCTGAATGAGAATTCTATAATAGGCTTACAGTAATGTCAGGGGCCTGAATGAGAATTCTATAATAGGCTTACAGTAATGTCAGGGCCTGAATGAGAATTCTATAATAGGCTTACAGTAATGTCACGGGCCCTAGGTGGCTGAGTAATCTAAGGTGCTCACCTTTTTACAGATCATCGAGATCTCATCTTTGTCTGTGTGCATTCATGTCTCTGTCTCAGCTAACATGCGAGAAAGCTTGCCAGTAGTCTAACCATGGATAGGTGGTTCTTGTTTGGATTTTCTGGGTTCTACCTCCATCAGATACACTGGCCTATCATGTACTGAAAAATGGTGTTAAGCCCACAACAAGAAGAAAAATATCATGATCAAAATATTGAGTAACTATAACAAATACCACTCCAGTTGTGAGTTTGCCTGGTCATTAGGCCAAACGAGTTTGTGGAATGGCCATGTCTCCATCATGCATCAGTTTTCCTCCATCATGAATCATGTGTCATGTGTCTATCCATCAACAACTGCTTATTACCACTCTGACTTCCACATTTCTGATCCAGTTTCAAAGTTAGAATATGGGTTTATGTTATCAAAATCACAACCAAGGTTGATAATGAGGGAGATCCCAGCAGATTAATTATGTGGTAATCTTGCATCTGAATGATTAAACTTGTGACCACTCTGAAGGCCACATTTCTAATCTGACTTTGAAGACCACATTCCTAATCTGATTTTGAAGGCCATATTTCTAATTGAATTTTGATGAAACTTGGAATATATACTTATATCAATAAGGTCTCAGTTGTGTTTAGCATTGAGCAAGATCCATATATACTAATTATGTGATCTTGCATCAGACTGAGTTTGTTTCACCTCTGGAAGTCATATTTCTAATCTGATTTTGATGAAACTTGGAATACATCCTTATATCAAAAAGGTCTCAGATGTGTTTAGTATTGGGCAAGATCCATATATACCAATTATGTGACTGAGTTTGTTTCACCTCTGGAAGTCAGATTTCAGATCTGATTCAGATCAGACTTGAAATCTGGACTTAAATCCTCAAGATCCTGGATGGGTTTGATAGTGGGTGAGTTCCATTTTATTGATGAGGTGATTTTGTGTTGTATTATCTAACTTTGTTACTACATTTGAGTAAAGTCTTTTTTTTAATACAGTTTTGATCATACTTGGAATATGCTTATATCATGGAGATCTCAGGTGAGTTCATCAGTGATCAAAATCCATGCACATTATGAGGTGATCTTACCTCTGATTAGCTGATATTGTTACCACTGTGGATGTCACATTTCCGATCAGATTTTGATGAAGCACACAGTATATGCCTATATTATTAAAGTTTCCAATAAGTTCAGTATTGGACCACTCCAGTGGCCTAGTGATTAGAGCGTCTGCCAAGGATGCATGAGGATGTGGGTTTGAACCCCAGCTGAGTCATACCAAAGACTTATAAAAATGATACTAACATCTGCCTTGCTAGGTGCTCAGCATTAAGAGGTTAGTGCTAGGACTGGTTGGCCTGGTGTCTGCAGCATGATGCCCCAGTGCTAGACATCACTATAAACTGCCATACTGCAGACATGATAGCGATATGACTGAAAAATTGTTAAAGCTGTGTTAAAAATCCAAATCACACACACACAAGTTCAGTATTGAGTAAGATCTAATTACGGGGTCTTGCATCCAATTTGCTGAGTTTGTTAGGCCTCAGTAAGCCATATTTACAATCTGATTTGGAGCAGTCTCAGAATATGGGCTTCTATCACTAATATTGCAGATGGATTTGATAGTGAGTGAGATCCATGCATGTTAATGAGTTGAGCTTGTGTTTGATTGACCTTGTTACAAAACTGGAGGAAGGATTTTTGGACTGATTTTGATTATGCTTGAAATATATGCTTCTGTGATAAAGATCTCAGATGAATTCAGTAGTGAGCAAGACCTATGCATATTAATGAGGTGATTTTGCCTCTCATTGGTTGAGTTTGTTAGCATTTGGGGTGGGGGTATATTTTGACCAGATTTGGAATGTGTACTTGTATCATTAAAATCTTGTACAAGTTTGATAGCTACATGCATATTAATGTGTTGATTTGGCATCTGACTGGCTGCTTGTTGTCATTGAGGAAACCATATTTCTGATCTTATTTGATCAAACATTGCAATGATAATATTGAGCAAAATCCACTGATATTATTTATGTAGTGTTGGCTAAAGTTGTTACTACTCCAGAAAACATATTTGTGATTTGATTTTGATGAAATTTCGAAAATATACTTCTATCATCACAGGCATTAATTTGTATATTTATGAGGTAAACTTGCATGTGATTGAACTTATTAACACTCTGGAAGGCATAATTCTGATCAAATTTTAAATACAGTCTTCTATCATCAAGATCTTGGGCAATTTTGAAAGTAAATGTGATCCACTCATAGTTAATATGGTGATCTAGCATCAAATTGACTGAGCTTGTTACCACTCTTGAAGTCATATTTTTATCTGTTGAGTTTATTATCATCAAGATCTGGAAGAATTCCATTATGATAAAGAGACTGTGAATATTAATTACACCTTTAGTGTTAGAAAGAAATGTCATTGGGATATAGTACAATGGGTAAAATCAACATGATAGAAAGTTTCTGAGAGAGGACAGCGCTCTAACAATTCTGCTTGGGGCTCCATAAAGCACTTTCCTTTACATATCACATTCATTCTGCATCACAGACCTGGACAACTTACACTTGCAATAAGTAAGAAACATCCCCGTTTTGGGGTGAATTGGAAAGAGGTCAATGTCACTGAAGAAGGAAAACAGTTTCCACACTAAAATGTTGGTTTTGTGTGCAGAGGACTATCATTTACAGCGTGGGTATATAAAGTGCCATGTATAGTTATGTTTTTATGCTGAAACAAATCCCGATTGGCTGAGTCATAAAAAACATTAGTTCTTGAGCTTGAGTGCTTCTTCTTGAATCTCTTCATAATGCTTGCATAACTTTTCAGGAGACCAGGCTTAAGATGGAAAATGCACAACACTGTTGCTTTGCTGTGACAGGGAAGTCATGGGGAGTTTTACGACAGCACTTCCCTGATATTCTGCCAAGGGTAACGGTATTTCTGTTATTATTAGGACCCTGTCAACAGCTGTGGGAGACCAATAAGCAGTCGCTTTTCTGTCTGTCCATCAATTAACATCTGTCCATTTCTTTAGACTGTAATCAGGTCCTAGTTTCATTAAATACAGTAAAGTCAAGATTTGTGCATATTCAACTTACCCAAGTCTCACATTTATGTGAATTAACACTCTAGCAGAAAAATACACCCCGAGAAGCACATCACTTGAGAAGTACATATGTGAATCTGCAGCATGGGTTATCAAACAGGATTTTGGAAGCTTTGCTCAGTCTCAGTTATCTACTGCATGTCTTTCATTTAGAAGATTTATTAAAAAGACCTGCTGTCATGGAGAAAATGGAACACATCTTGATGACTTTTATTGAGCACCAGAATCAAGAACAAAAACCACTTTCGACCCAGGTAATTCAAACTGTGGCATGCAGCATTTAAGAGTTTTTAAACTTTGATGATCATGAAGTCAAGCCATTTAAAATGCATGTGCTGGATTGTTTGATAGATTTAAGGCAGGTATTATTTGAAATTGTTGCTGTGTTATGACATTTTGCCTTAAAAATTGTACCTCACTTGAACACTTTTATGACTATAGAAATGATCATGTTTAGCATTTTTTATATGCATTAAAACCCAAATTTATAAAAACATTGCCACTGATCAAGAATTTAACACAATCTTTAATGATGATGGCTTATACATTCTTACCCAAGGCAGTGATGTGTAACAACTTTTATTCCTTGACACATATCTCTTTGGTTGTATGTAACTTCAAATGAATTGGGTTGTACCTAACTTCAAATGAATTTCACTTAGTGTATTTTACCTATGCAAATTAACTGTCTCATTCTCCACCAGCTATATTGAAAGGGCTTGACACAGCATCACCATAACTGTTCTTAGCCAAAATAATTAATCTGTGAAATGGTGACTGCTTTTCTCTGACCACCTGACCTTTTAATCGACTCCATGATAATCAGATGTATAAAATGCCCCGAGGATAGATTTATAGGAGCTCTAAGAAGGACTGTTTACTATTTATACAGGCTACATACTGATATACTGTATTTGCCAGCCTATAAGATGATACTTTTTTAACCAGAAAATCTTAGCTTCGTCTTATACTCTGAATCGACTTATATATGGATTATGCCATCCAAATTGCTTTATTGTTTTTTTCGTATGGAAAATAATTCTCCAAAAGTATGAAAAATAATGTGTAAAAAATATTTCACTTTGGGGAAGAGATCGTGTATGAAAAAGTATAGGATCTCACATTAAGTATTTTAAACAATTACATGATCGTTAGTATTAAACAACATACATCAGATGTAATTGTGCTAAAGCAGCACGCACCAATAATGTATGTTTTTTGTAATATATGTTGTTAAAATTTACAAGTTAGAAGATGAATAACCATGACAAAGACATTCCGTCACAATTTTCTTCTTGCACCTAATGATCATATAAATACCCCATTGAGAGTGAGACAGACAAACAGACAAAGAGATATGTCTTCACAATTGTAAATCTGTATTGTATTGTTCACTTACCTGATGACTGATCTTACTCATGTACAAGTGCAGTACCATATTCCATTATCAATTAATACCACTAGGTAAGCAGTTCCTTCTAGTTTGTTGTTGTCAATTCCATGATACAAGAATCACATGACTTTGTAGTGGTATTTACATGCTAATTATATGCTACAGCTGTATTCAGTCATTCCAAGTTAACACCTGTTTGAGGTCAAGATTTTAACGCTACCCATGGTTATTATTAATACCATACCATATGATGAAAGGAATGCCAGGTGTTTACTTGTGTGAATTTTTTGAGCCAGTGACATTTTTTGATCTTGCCAATGGAACTGACAGCAATTTATAGCATGAGCAAAGATCAAAAATCAATTGCTACCTAGGTACAGGAACTGTACATGCACTTTAAAAAAAATCTTGTTTGGTGGGAATGGAGAGGTTGTTATACATGTACCTGCAAAGAATAGCATAGACAGCATGTGAAATGGTCATTCTTGGGATTTAACCTACATGGTGTCTATATGGATATAACAATTGTGAATATTTAAAGCCTGAAGGAGTATGGTATGTATTTTCATAATTTAAATTTACTGTTTCATTTATTAATGTTTTGTCTCTTTGACAAAAGCTTCAGCTAAACGGGGGCAATAAGGTAAAAAGAAAACAAAAAAACACCATGAAGAGCTGAAATCTCTCTCTCTCTATCGATCATGAGGTGCAAGAAGAAAAATGCGATGGAATACATATGCATCCCTCTTTCTTTATCTCTCTTTCCCATAAAACTGTGGTAAAAGCACTTTAGCATTAATGATGCAATTTCCTTATTGCCGGTAATCTGAAATAGTATAAAGTGATACTTTTAATATTTATGAAACCGGAAGTTATTATAGTTTAATTCCACACAGCATCACGAGTTTTTTTGATCCTATCTGTAACCAGATTTTCAGGTGAGTGTCATTATATGTAGCTAAAAGTACATAATACATTTAAAATACTTAGTTTGAAACAAATTTGGTACTTTTAGTTACATTTAATGATCCTGACAGAAAGGTTACTGAGTTACAGATAGGATAAAATTCGCGATGCTGTGTTGAATGAAGTGAAAAAGATGATTTGAGGGGTTACTAGAAACACCAAAATACACTGAAAAATTGAAATACCAAAATACACATGTGTTTACATGTTCTCTGTGTATATACTGGTGTGCGCACAGGAATTATGATTTGTGTTTGTTTTTATAATAATTATATAAAGCAAAATAAAATATGATGTGATTTTGATGTAAACTATTTACTTTTTTCCTATTTATAGCTAATTGTATGTATTCGGCATCACTCGGTCATACTTGATTCGACAGATAAGATAAACTGAGAATCATAGTAATAAATACACAGAATGAGAGTGAAAAGGATCACAAGTATTCACTGAAATTATATTATATATTTACTTTAACTTTTGATTAAGATGAATTAAACCTACTTACACCATTCGTTCCAGAGATTACCTCCGTTCTGGAACGATCAATCTTTATCATACCACCTCCATTCCGGAACAGACAATCAGCCATTTATGATACCTGTCTAATAAAGTATGACCGATTGACTAGTGCTATAACTAGGAAAAAAGTAAATAATGTGTATCAAAAGCACTCCAATCATAATTTATTTTGTTCTTTATTACTATTCAAACAAAAACAAATCATAGTTCTTGTGTTTACACTGATGTATACATAGAGAACATGTAAATACATGTGTATTTTGGATTTTCAGAGTATTTTGGTCTTTATAGTAACCGTAATCTGAGGTATTGATCTGGCCTCATCTTATTCTCCACATCGACTTATAGGCTGGCAAATATGGTGTATATATATATATATATATATATATATAGAGAGAGAGAGAGAGAGAGAGAGAGAGAGAGAGAGAGAGAGAGAGAGAGAGCAGTGGTCAAAAAATATTTTGTCTTTTCCCCTAAGATCATTACTGAAAATCACGTTTTTTTAACTTGATCATGTAGGGGCTCTTGGGAGTAAAAATTAATGTTTTTCACATGACATTAATTATGTCATTATAATTATGTTATTAATTATGGCAGATATAGTAATGCCTCAAAGCTTTTACCAGGTTTGACTTAACATAGAAACACCACGCTGAGTCCAAAAAGCATTCATTAATGTTAAGGCATTAAGAAGTATAAAATACTTGTTTTAAGATGAGAAATAAAACAAAGAATTAAGTTTATTTCTAAAGATTAGTAAATACAAATTTCCTGGCTGTACATTTTCCGAGGTTATGCTTGGAATTTTGACCTAAAACCTTGGACGTCCGAGGTTTTTCCATGGTTTTCGTAGGAAAACCTAGGAAACCTCCGACAATGCTGATATTTTGTCCAAGGTTTTATAAGCAAACCTCAGACATTATCTTGTACGTTAAAAAAAAACCTAGGAAATACCTTGGACATGAGAACTTAGTTATTTTTGCCTCGGAAAAACCTCGGAAATAAGAACTTAGTCATTTTTTAGCTTGGACATAGCTCGGAAATATGGACTTAGAAAATTTTAAGCCAGGAAATGGAACTGGTCTGTTTTAATTGTGCACTTAGAGATTTCTATATATTTATTCAGAAAGTATTTTTACAGTTTATTAAAATGAATAATGTTTGTCATTACCAAAACAACTAACAAATCTAGGATTTGAATTAAAAAATTGACTTAATTAATGTTGATTGATTGATATGGGTTATAAAGTGTACCATCTCAGTTCAGGCAACATGGTGCCAAACAGGATCACATATTTTGGTTTCACATCTTATTTACATGGAGATAAAAATGTGAGATAAAGAACCAAAACCTATATTCACTCTGGAGTCCCCCAGTTAGAAACATTCTTAGCATTCATACACTTTTAATCACTTCATACAATCATGTTGGTGTAACACAGTGGTCCCAATTCTAATGCCCTGTAACCACACAGGACAACTGTAAAAATATATTTTCTAACAGTTGAATCTAAAGTAAAATCTTCAATGCTTAAAGGGTCACATGACATGTTTCTTAAAATTTGTGTTTGTTAGTTAAAGGAATAATAGTTTAAAGTACCAGTTTAGAAGGATAAACTATTACAGTATTAGTGTAAAATGTTTTCTGAAAAATTGCATGGCACTGTTTATTTGTCACATTAGTTACAAGAATAATAATTATAAATATACAACTGGGTCTGAAAAAAATTGCATGGATGATTGGCATGGCACTATTTTTAAATATCATTTTTCACATGACAATTGATAATAAACATAGTTATACTGAAGTTTAATCCCTTTCAGAATGATTTGGGAAGAATGCAGCAAACACTTGATTCTGTTTTCTGACAACAAAAGCACATATAATCCATTTGGGGATTTTAAAAATATTAAACTTTACAAAGAAAGTTGGCTTTTGATGTTTAAATAAAATGAAAAATGACCTCCAAAGTTATTGATGACATAAATTTGAACGATGTTTTCACTCTGAGTTTAAACCAGTGTAAGATTTTTTATTTGCAGTTACTTCATATACAATTCAAGTATTCATGAAATATAGACAAACAAGGTACTGTAAAAGATATTTTCAAAGTAAAAAGGCAACATTTGTAATCCTCATTTAAGTTTTGCAAAGCCACATCTATCCTTTCAATGTCAATAGTTAAACTGTTTGTCAATAGCTATATCATGAGTGGTAAAGGATCAACTAAACAACACAAGCTTGTGTTAATGTACTTGTAGTTGATAAAGATTTTAATTTATACACCTAAATTCTAACACCTGAAGATGAACTCTTCCCTCTACATTTCCTTTGGACACAAATAGTTTTCCAACTGCAAATACATGGCAAGTTTATCTGTGGAGGAGGTATCCTGGAACTTTAACAGGTACTTCTCCAATGTATTTCTTTTCTTCAAAAGCAATTGTAAATGAATTCTGCTTCTTAACTTTGCTTGTCTTAAAAAGATTGATTATGTCTGTGCTTTGTTAAAGCCTCCTTTGTTTATATGTTTATGAGACCATCCCCACCACACCCCATGTGTAATTCCTATTGCATTGGTTTTAAAATAAGGGTAGGTAGATAGTTTTTTTTTTTAAACAATTATATATATAATGTACTAAGCACTTCAAGTTCTGATGGGAATTTTTATTTTTATTTTTAATATTTTTATTTTTTATTTTTAACCTGATGAAAAAAGTGCTAGGGTCGCTTAAATGGCGACGGTTGGCCGACCGGGAACTTTTTTGTGTGCCTGATATGGCACTTCCGGTCTGCGATGATCAGAATCTGGGAGACAATTTTATCTTATGAAAAAAAAAAAAATGAGATAATCGAAGGACCCCATGTAATACTCATAGCAGGTGATTATCTACTTGCTGCTTTTAAATTAAAACAAATATTGAGAAGTTGTGGAAAGTTCTAGGAAATATTTCTTTCGCCTTCTTCCATTGGTTGCAGAGCATGGAATTATCCAATCACAGCAGCCAATTCATCAATCACTCTTGTACACGCCATAATAATAAATTCAAAAGTGGTCTGTTGAAAGTAAACTGGTCTGTGAAAACTTGTGCTATAAAGTAGTGGATTCATCAATCACCATGAACTTGTTTGCATTATTTATATGATAATCCTGTTACTGGAAATGTTCTTAGCATCGTAAATATTGTTCAGCTGAGAAAGGCAATCGAAGATTACAAAGTGGGCGATTTGGTGTTGGCAAGGTTACCGTGTTTTGGGATTACAGAAGGAATTATTGGAAGGATTGGGGGTAAGTTCGTTTCCTTTTTTATTATATTACATTAAATTTGAAAAAGATCGGAACATTTATTGGCTCTTGTTTCATAGCACAGGCACTTGATTCCGGGGTAAACTAATGTGTACACTCACCAATTAACACCTGTTAAGTGTTAATTGGTGAGTGTACACATTAGCTTACCCCCGGAATCAAGTGCCTGTGAAACGTGTATAGCGTTCAGTACACGGTAATGTTTTCATCTTTATCTCATTGATAGATTGTGTTTGTTGTTGAAGAGGGATTTTTAAAAAAATTTGTTGTGAAATAATGGTATGGAAATTGGACTGAGTGTTCCTGCTTTTATGCATTGTTTAACCCTGCAAAGATATATGATAAATAATAATCATAATAATAATAATAATAATAATAATAATAATAATAACTCTTATTATTGTTCTCATTTTTCAAATTTTATCTTTGTACAATTCAGTTGTAAATCTTTGGAAGTGAATTACAAGAATATAGTACATTTTAATGATAATAATTATTTTAACTATGTCCGATTTGAATAGTGTAAAGCAAACTAACCCATTAACATTAGTTGAATTTAGAAGAAAAGAATTAATAATGGTTTTAATTATGTATTATATTTGTTAAACATGAAAATGAAGTCATATTTAAAATTGTTGAAAAACGATAAAATCTGAAAAATATTTAATTGCTCAAAAATGGATCTTAAAATAACCATGTGTACATAATTAATAATAGTGCATGAAATCAGAAGAATAGGTTTATGAATAGTGTTAAAGACATGTAAGAATAAAACAGAACATCCATGCATATGGGTTGTTGGGCAGCAAGAAAATCTACAAAGCAATCAGTCAGATTCATTACTGCTTCAGTATATCCATAAAAAGCTAAATTACTTTATCCATTTTCTTTAAGTACAGTATTTTATAATTTAAATAATTGTACTGGCCTGCCATATTATCATGTGTTTGTTCAAAATTGCAGCTGCATTCTACTTTTAGTTACGAGGTAGTGATTCGTGACATCACATAATGGCCACTGTTAAACAACTTTATAGACCTTGCAAACCCTGATAGTATATGCCCATCATTTCGGGTGTAAATTTGTGTACCATATTAATATGGTTAATGCTCATGCGTGTCGTATGTTGATGATATTAAATAGTACTTAAATTGGATTTCCTTTGTTTGTCTAATTGAAAAGAAAATATGGTGTCCATGATACCGATCTCATGCTTTATTTTACCTGTTGCATATGAATTTGCAAAAATTCAAGCATCAGTGATCTCTTAACTTTATAAAGAATGTCAGGTTACATAATTAAAAATATTATTATTTTTATTTTTAAAGGCCAACATGCCTAACCACATTTTTTTTTCAGCAATAAACATGGGTATATGTATTTTTTCCCAAGTAATCAATTCCCATCACTAGTAAATGTCATGGAATGTATTGCTTATTATTTGAAAAGTTTACATTTTCTTTAAATTTAGGGTTGAAACAAGATGCAAATCCACAATCATCAAAACCACCAAAAACTAGCTAAGACAATAGCAACAAAATAGACAATCAAGATGGCAACACCAAAACAGACTAAGACGGTAACACCAAAAAAGTCCAAGGTAAGATAAAGATGCCGCAATTTCAGACTTTCTAAACACTTTATAAGCAACAAGCATTGTGTCATATCTTTATGGATTGATTACAGTACAATGAAATAAAATAAGATAGTAATTCTGAATAATTTTAATAATATCTTTAAAGGAGTGCATCAGGATCTTATAATTTTATTGATTGAATACATTAGTTTGAACTTGTAAGCCATTGAGCCAAGAACACAATATAATCTTTACTCTATTTGTTATCAACAATTTAGAATGACGGTCCCAAATTCAAAGAACTATAGCTTTTTAAGGGTTAATACCTTGTTTTCAGAACTAAAGGATTCCAAACATGATTTGTAAATTTAAGGCTGCCAACAACAGTTATGTTATATGTGTACTATTTGTTTTATTAATTCAATCAATATTTTTTTTTTTTTTGCAGGACTGATCCAAAAGAAATGGCAGAATATCAAAGAGGTGATGATAAACAAGAAAATCAATGAAGTGCTAAAACCATCAAGAAACCAGGATATAAAAGGATGGATTTTCAATATTAAATGGACAATTTGGCAAGGAAGGAACCTTATGGGCATTCTTGATATTTGGACCTTTTTAAAATTTTATTTGTACGTGTTGAACAAATTAAAAATAAAATGTATTCTTATATTCTGTAATATTTGCTTCAGTTCTTGGTCTGATGTTTCATGCCAGAAAGGTGTCCGAGGAATCCTCGGATGATATGTCCTAGGACACCTTGGACAATATGTCCTAGGAATCCTTGGATGATGTGTCCTATGAAACCTCGGACGATGTGACCTAGGAAACCTTGGACAATGTGTCCTAGGAAACCTTGGACAATATGTCGGAGGAATCCTCAAACGATATGTCCGAGGAATTCTCAGAATGCTTGTAAACCTCAGACAATATATCTGAGGATTCCTAGGAAACCTTAGGTTAACTTTGGACATTGAGAATAAAAACCTTGGACATTGATATAAAAGAAATTTTGTCCTTGGACTATTACCTCAGAAAATCAGCAACCAATACTCCGAGGTTTTTCCTAGGAAAATTTGTCCAAGGTTTCCTAGGAAACCTCGGAATATGTACAGCCGGGATTGTAAACCTACTTAGACAATGCATTGAACTTAGTCTAAGATTATCAAATCTTAGATCACCAGTCATTACTTTGACAGATTCTGAGTCAGGGAATCATTTTTCACTGTATAGTTACAAAGAAGTATCAAATACTGTGATTTAAAGATTAGAAACTGTACAAAAAGCCAGGTTATTTTCCAAAGAAAAGTAAATGGAATTTAATGCTGTAATGTATTTACTACTTTCATGATCGCTATCGTCATTGCACAACTTTTTGCACAGCTTGATAGTGTTCGTTATAGAGTAAATTAACAATTTACCAGTCTTTAGTATCTATTTCTGGTTGATTCACAGAACACTACAGAATGTGAAATGAAATGATTTTATATACTAAAGCAATAATAGGTTTGTAAGCATTAGTTATTTCTTAAAAATGGGCTAGTTATGATGGAATAAATTCAATATTTCACAAGGATGTGACATTTGCAGGCCTTTTATTGTGCCTCTTGTCAGATCATCCCAGTAAACAATTTATTTCTGTTATACCATAAAAAGCTCACTCCGACTGAAAATAGGAAGAAAACAGGTATAGCAATGTGCATTATTAATGCCATGGTCTCCCTTCTTTGTAACAATTTCAGAGCTAGTATCACCTACACTGGTGTGAGTTTCAGGCTATATTGTGTTTGTAAATTGTGCTCTTTTAGCATGTTAATATATCACAGGGTGTGGGCAGGTCTGGGCACAAAAAAGGCCCCTTCCCCTCCAAACTCTCACCCCATTTGTCCATCATGTACCAAATGTACACAGACAGAAATGTTCTTGTTTGTTGTCTGTGGACAGATGAAGTGTGGAACTTTGCTACATTTACCAAGTGCAGAAGAAAGGTTCCTCACCTTTTCAACTCTAGGGGAGGCCAGTAGTGTATCAGGGGGACGCCTGGCTGTACATATTCTGAGGTTTCCTAGGAAACCTTGTACGAATTTTCCTAGGAAAAAACTCGGAGTATTGGTTGCTGATTTTCTGAGCTAACAGTCCAAGGACAAATTTTTTTTATACCAGTAGGTGGTGCACATTTTCAGTCTAAAGTGACATTGTCTGTATATTTATAACTTCCTGCCTGTCAAAATAATTCTACAGGTTTTCCACCAAGTCAGGATCTCTGAATCTAGGTTCATCCTTATAGCCCCCCTCCCCCCCCCCCATTACCCCAACTACTTGACCTATTGGTAGACAAGCCCAGGAAATTTTCCCCAAGGAGAGATCTTCCATTGCAACTCAAACACAGCAATCTTAAGATTCAGATTCATACTTAACTCATCTCACATGATTGATCTGCCACAACCTTTTAAACAAGGTTGATAATTGTGTCTGCAGAATGGAAGGTCTTCTATAATTGGTGCTGTAGAAAATGTGTTGATCCCTGCTGTCCCTATTAACTGCAGTTGCAGACATTCTTCTCTTCCATTTTGGAGGAAAGGTAATGTTCTGTATCAACAATGATGGGCTTTATGCCAGCTCTTTCTAACAATCATTCTCTGGGGTGGATCACCATTTTTCTGATCTTACCAGACATTTTGAGCATCTGAGACTGGTACCACACGTTAATGCCAAGATGGAACCTTTCAAGTGTGCTCTGGATTTTATTTAAAAACACTTATGAATCTGTGAGTAGAGCTTCCTTTGAAAACTTTACCCATAAGACAGTTGTCCTGCTGTCTGTAGCATTAATGAGAAGTGAATCCATGCTTTGTCAGAGGAAAAGGGTTGTTTATGATTCAATGGTAACTATGGTCTGGTTTCTTGTCTTTTTGCCAACCTCATTTTCTTGCAAAGAATCAGCAACCTCTTATCTGCCTATCGAGATTTCCAGTCTCAGTTGCATCTGTGCTGGAGATACTCAAGATAAGTTCCTTTGTCGAATTATGGCATTAAGGTTTTATTTGACTTCCTCTAAAAGGAAAACGAAGGTTTGGAATCATCTCTTTCCCCTCTCAAAGGGTCAGCTGATATTTCTTTGGCAACATTTCCAGGTGTATTGTCCTCATTTAATAATAGAAAGAGCATACCAGTCTCTTACATAGAGGGAACTATTTTTCATTTGAATTAAAGCCCATTATGCTTGGGCTATTGCTGCATCTTGGGCCTATTCAGATCACTCCTCTCTGAATCTTGTTATGAGAACCACTTTGTAACAATCTCAGTCTACCTTTTTATCCTTTTACCTTTAATCTTTGGTGTACTGAAGGTAAAAGGTATTTACTCACTGAGTCCTTTGTGAAAATGCAAAATGTATTCAAGTCATCCACCAGTTTTCAGTAGGAAACATTCCGAGAGTTGAGGTTAGTGCATTTTTTATATCAGTGTTTCTTTCTGATGCCATCTGCCTTGTACCTAACTGGTGCATTCAGCAGTTCAATAGTAGGTAATGTATTACTGCTATTAAAATGTATTTTTTGGGATGGGTGGGGCTAATGTTAATTTTAATCATGTAATACTTACCTGTTGAAGTGCTTCTGTCCTCCCTACCTGCTCGGATGCCCTGTAGTCTCAGTCCTAGCCACAGCAGCCATCTTGAAACTTTTGTTATTGATACTCCTGCATGGAAAGTCATCTCTTCAAAATGTTATCTCTACTTCTCCCAAATGGATTGTGTATCAACATGGGGTTGTCACCAGTTTACTTCTGATGATACCTAGTTGATCTTAATGAATATGGTGCTTTTCATACATCCAACATGTCTGCTACAACAACTGACTTAAAAAATTATTGTTGTCATTACTCTTCCCAAATGGATGATCAATGTGACATAGGGTTTTCAACAAAATACAGGATGTCTACATTGTTCTAAATTAAACTGGTGCCAATCTGACATCCAGTGCATGCAAAACAGCAACTTATTGAAAAAAAATTTTTCACTGAAGAATTTCTGAAATGGTTTCAGCACTTGAGAATTAAAAGGAAGAAATGGTCTTATCTTGAATTAACCTGGTATAGTATCAGTCCCTTCAAGGGACTCTTGTTATTCAACTTATTCTCCTTCTTCTTCTTCTTCTTATTATTACATTACATAGCATGTTTTTACATACACTATTACATTACATAGCATGTTTTTACATACACTATTACATTACATAGCATGTTTTTACATACACTATTACATTACATAGCATGTTTTTACATACACTATTCAACAAAATCATAAAATCATTAAACACACACACACACACATATAAATTTTTCATGAAATGGAAACAAAGCTTGCAGAGTTTCTTGTTAATGAAAACTTTATACGAGTGGTATATTGAAGATACAACATACATACTACACATACATTTTATTTATATTACATACAAATACACATAATTGCATTTCCAGCACATATAAGATTGACTACAAGTAACTGTATTGAGAGAATGAATGAACTTTATACAGCCCTGTCCAATGTGTCTGCTACAAAACATAGTTCTTAGCCCTTTGCGAATAATCACAATCACCTCTGCAAATTGATAAGTCGCTTCTTTTAGTTTTTGAACTTTTTTTATTTTCATACGTATTGATTAAACAAATATAAGACACTTATGATTTAAATAGGAAAGATGGTTTGAATGAAGAAAGAAGAGCACTACAAATATAGCACTGTTAACTACTTCAACACTGAACAATGCTGGCTTTCACAGACTGGCTGGCATATTTAAACGAGTTGGAAATATAAACTAAGTAAAACGAGGAACTGGCAAGATGCAACTGAAACATTTAAATATATTTACAGTTCATCTAAATCATTACTACTTACTTAATTACTGCCCGTTAATCCTCATTGGCTTGTAGGGCAGCAACGAAGCTCTTCCACTTCTGTCTGGCTGTTTTCTGTTGTGACATTCAGTGGCCACAACTCTTCTAAATGATAATGTACTTACTTACTTATTACCCATTAAGCCCATTGACTTGTAGGGTGATTTTCTCTAGTGTGCCCCAGCTGTGGTGATGGGTCTTCATCTCAGCCTCAACAGTATGACACCATGTTGTCTTAAGCCTCCCACTCTTCCGTTATCCATCAGGTGTCCAGTGCAGTGATGTCCTTAAAACTGCTTCTGCCTCCTTTCTCATCACATGTCTGATCCATCTCCAGCATCTTCTCATGATGATAGAGGCCATGTTTTCTTAGTAGCATTGTACAAGCAGCTCATGGTTGGTAATTGTCCTCAGCCATATAAAGATGAGAGCTTGGCAAGATCACACTCAGTCATATGCTAGAACTCTGAGCCATACAGTAGCATTGATAAGACACAGCGTTAGTACAGCTTAAGCTTAAGTTTGGTGTGGGTACCATACTCTGTTGATCTCCATACACAGTTCATACTTCAGAATACATGTCTGGCCTTGCTTAGTCTGCTCTGGATGTTGTTTTTGGTGCCTCCATCTTGTCAGATGCTGCTGCCCAGGTATGTAACGTGTTAGTGCTGGGTAAGTCTACATCATCTATACTGATTGGTGCTGGTGAGTCTATGTTGAGATACATAATCTCTGTCTTCTTCTGGCTTACTCTCACTTCTGCCTGATGTGCAAAGGTGCAGAGAGGCATTATGTCTTATATTTCATTTGCTGGTGGGTGTGGGAAAGTAATGCAAGACCATCTGTGAAGTCCAGGTCTTCCAAAACAGAGTCTATCTGATGCCACTTGATGCATCTTCTGTTGTTCTCTGCATGGCCCAGCCAATTACTAAGTTGAAGCCTAGGGTAGTATAGACATTATGTATCCCTGTCTGACACCAATCTTGACTTTGAAGCACAAGTTGAAGTTAATGTACAGCTGTCTCTGCTACTCTGTGCACTGTTCTATGATGTTTCTCAGGGTGAAAATTGTATCTATATCCCCCCTTCCATTCTGAAATCCAGCTTATTCCTTCCTCAGAGTTGTTGACAGCATCTGAAAACCACTTGCTGATAACCTTGGCAAGGATACTGGGAATGGAGAGTAGGGTGATGCATGTCAATTGTTATGGTTGCTGAGTGCTCCATCTCAGTCATTATTATGATTTAATTAACATTGCCACCAACTATACAATTGTCATACCTGTCAACTCTCATGCTGGGAAATAAAAACTCTCAATTTTTGGGGTCCTTGAATACCTACCTCCTGATTTCATGATAACTTACAATTTTTGCAGAGATCTCCCGATTATTACATTTTGTCAGTGGATTTTCATTTCTCCTAAAATTAATTCTACATAAATGGATATATCTTATGTTATGTATATTTAATTTAATTGTTTGTTTGTTAGTTTTAAATTTTTTTAATTCATTACATGCTATTGTAATATAACATTGTTTACCAGACTTGACCTTGTCCAGAATTGAGTTCAGTTCTGTTTGACCTGATTGACTTTTTATTTTTATTTTTTATTTTTTTTATTTCATTGATATAAACAACTAATAATAGAAACACTGTATCTAGTTGCTGACCTTGTTCCAAATTTAGTGACAGTTTTGGTAAACAATTTTTGAATATTTTTTTTATTTTTATCTTTCTCAGAGTAAGAATCATTGAGTCAAGGTCAAACCTGGACTTATTTTTTCCAGAAGAATGAACTTTTGACCCTCATCCAGGAATCTGTTTTGCGACTTAATTAGTCATATAACATGTTTTGATAAAGGTTTATTCAGTTGGGCTTAAAATACTTGACACGTTAAGTTGTGTTATGTTGTCACCAGTTTGGGCTGAATTTTGTTTTCTTCAAATTATTGAATTCAAGTGATTATTTTCCCTGGAAATACAAAAGTGCTCTGACAAAATTCTTGGATAAAGACAGTCATTAGAATTTATACTGAATTCAAAACTGGAATAATATTTTCTGTGATTCAACAAGAGACTGTTGACACATTTGCACTTCATAGGATATTATAGATGTTATCGCCTTCAATTGTGGTTTTCATCGGGACTCGAACTCAGTTTCATTCAGGACTTTTTATTAATAGGACTTCTATTTTTAATTCTTGGATTATTTTTTGGATTTATTTCACAAAACCAGAAGTTTTTTTTCTCATGTTTCACTTTGTATTCTAGGGAAATAAATTATTTGTTAAAGCTTATAAAGCTTGTTGTCTTCACTCTTTCTGTTACTTATTTCAAGAACATAGACTCATAACACTTATGCAATCCACTATTCAATTTTATCACCTGTTACTATTGTTGTGGGAAAATAATTCTTCAGTAAATAGAATGTTAAGTTTAAACATTAGTCATGTAAATTTATGAATTTTTTTATCCCCACAACAATGCTAAAGTCAGAAGATAAGCCACAACAAAAAATAGACCACAGCAATAGTGAGCAATTAGTTTCAATCCCAAGAATGATCACTGTGAATGCTGTAGCATCTCCATTCCCATGAAAGAAACTTACATGAGTAAAATACCTAGCATTACTATACCATATATACAAACGTTAATTACCATTAATAATTTAAAATGAAGGAACAAAAACAAATACCATGCAGGATATGTGCCTTTAAAAATTAATTCAGAATACCCATAAATATGCTATTTAATAAACAATGTTAAATGCCTTATGAGTTGACAATAAGGAAATAAGGTGAGATACAAAATGTAGGAAAAATAGTTGCCACAAGTGTACACTTGAGACTGCATATTTAGGCACCACTAGTTACAACAAAATAGGGCATTGTTTATTTGCCAATTTGTTGCTGGCGATTACATAATATGTTGGAGGGCCAGTCCTTGTCACAAGACAATTAATTAACTGTTAATTAGTCACACTGGCTTTCTTGTCTGTTTACTTAAAACTAACCTTAAACTATTGTGCAGTTTGGCCACAGACACAAGAATATTAAAAGAGGGCAAGTCCTGGCAGAAAATAAGGCATGTCACAGGGAGAAATGGCATGTCCTTTGAGAATTTCACACATATTGGACCCAAAAGATTAGTCAAAATTTAGTGAAAACAGGCTTATAAAATGGCATGAAAAACCTCCCTATTTTAGGTCCCAACCTTCCTATTTTTTTGTTCAATCTCCCTACTTGTCTTTTGAAAAGTTGACAGTTATGCAATTGTTTCTAACTTTCCCCTTTCCATTGCTTTGTATGACTACATTTTTTTCCATCATCCATAGGTCCAGAGACATGACACAGGTGAAAATCTAGAGAGAGAGAGAGAGAGAGAGAGAGAGAGAGAGAGCTATGGTGGGGGTTGGGAAGACTTATCATGAAGGCATTCATTCATTGCCCATTCCTACGTTTCTTTATTGGTTGATTAGTCTATTGCCTTACCAACCTCCACAGTGACAGAGAAAGTTTGAGGGAGGGTAGATTGACCTCCAGAAATTTTTATATTAAATAATATGTTTGTAGACTCATATTAATAGGTTTTATACAACATGATGAAAGAAAAGAAAGCATTAAATAGTTTACAGTATGTGTATTCCTCCATACAAATAAATGCACTGCACAAGTCTTGACAGGCTTTTTATCATTGGTATTGTGAACACTGTATTAAAGTCCCATGGAACATTTACACCTAACCATTGCAAAGTCCAAGATTCCTGTAGGGTACATGGTTCAAATTCATTTATCTTTTTTTTTTTTCTCTCACTCAGCATACTTCCTCATATTATGTCTCTTTTGCATTGAAGAGAGAGTGAGAAGGGGGGGGGGGCAGAGAGGATTTTGATGAAATTCGCACCTTGTTTAATTCATTTTGAAGATGGGGATTGTTCTTAAAGTTATGGCCCTTGAAATTACATTTTTGTAACTCTTGGTACATGGTCATGTCTATATTATGTGTAGTTTTCGTTAATGATTATAAACTATAACGATCATCTATAGTTAAGATATTAGATAGTTAATTTTTATACACATGTATAAAATTCTATTTTAAGATATTAATAGTGAAGATGGCATAGGATCTACAAAATAGTTATCCACATCGGTATTTATGATCATCAATAATAATATTAACATGAAGTTACAAAAATGATTATAACACTTGTAAATCACATAGCTGAAAGAAACACCCAATAAAATTGGTATAAACAATTGTCTTGTTAACTTGAATGTACCTAAAATGGTTTAGTCTTGTTTAGGAAAGTTAGGCACCCAGGGCGGTTGTTTCCCAGACTTTGGTTTCCGCAGATAACTTCACTAACATTTGTTGAATTTCAGTTATGTTTGGCACATTATCTTAGGTTAAGGAAGTCTCCCATGAATTTGATTTTTAGCATTCCATAGTATTATTTATTCTTGTCTCCATTAACTTTACATTGGCAGAATTATACAGTATTTTACGATACTGAACACCTTCATATTGCATGCATGTGCATTACACATGTGCCTAAAGATAGTATAGTCTATTGGGAAGTACTTTCTAAACAAACCATGTACACTTGTGTAGTAGAGGCTTTAGGTTTTTTTTGATTAAATTTGTGAATGAACTAAAGCAGCTTTTTCGTCGATTGGATAGTATAGATGATAAAGTTAAAGATGTGGATGAGTTCACTGAGTCAGAAATGAAACTTTCAAAGAAGCAAATGAATGTGATATTCACAATGTAACAACAAACATGAGAGATGTAGTAACTGAAAATACCATTCTGATCATTGAAACAGTTATTTAGGAGAATATTTGTATCTTTTCGCAAATAGAATGGTTAAGACCATGATGAATGCTTTCTAGGGTCTATAAAAATTTATCATAGAAAAGCATATTGAGGCCAAGGGCTATCGCATATCTATCAGAGATGTACCATTTTACAAGTCTGTCAAAATACTAGGCTAGTGAATGAAGACATGCTTTATGATACAGGTCATAGCTTGAGTCCCTCCAACAGCGAGATGCAAATGACAGAGTATAAACAGGTTTTATTTAGCTGGTAATAAGAACAGTAATAAATATACTTACATTTATGCATCTTGAATTTCCTCAAATTATCATTTTTTAGTTAGTTCTTCAAATCCAACTGACATGTCCTGCAAAACTGGATACACACAGATCTGTACTGGAATTTTGAGTAGCCTACATTTCCAGCTGAAATCCATTCCCCTTACAGCACTGAATTGACCCAATAAGCCATTCCCTCATAATCAGGAGGCAGAATTGAGGTGGCTGAACATAGAAACAAAACCCATATGCATTCATTCACAATATGACTCTAAACTTCATTTTAAGTAGACCAAAATGACAATTCTTTTTGAAAACTGATGTAGAGCACATGACTAAGTTAGAATGTCACTGGGCTAGCTATGTGTGCATGAATGCTGTTACTGTGTATTGATGAATCTATGGATGTGTAGCTTTAATTTTCAGTATATGAAAGAATGTGCCTGGTATGTTGATTACCAAATATTTTCATTTTGCTTGCTCCATGAATGATGCACAATCTCAAGATATATATTAAAACTAATTGCACTTTAAAAAGTAATTTTGTTTCCTAAATTTTTAATGGAAATTAGGAAATATATAATCATTTTGTTTGCATATTTCTTTTCAGTATCTTCAGTTTTATGTAATGTTGTATTTCATTGTTTCAGATTGTATGCAAGGGGACAGTGTTTGCTCGCATGTCACCTGATCAGAAGGCACAGCTTATAGAACATCTGCAGGACATTGGGTCAGTGGTTTTACTTAGATTTTCCAGAATTTAAGCAGAGTTTCATTAATCCTGTTGTACTCTTGCATAAGAAAAAAAGAAAGTTTTGCTTGATCTAAATCTTCAGGTATAATAATACATACCAGCATCTTTCAAAGACGCCTAAAGGCAAGGAAAAGCTGGACATTGTTCAACGAGTTTCATAAATTTAATGCTAAATCATTACCTATTTGAGATTCTTTTATCATGCAGTTTTTATTTCAGTGGAAATTATTTAGAGAGAAAGAAGTAATAATTTGGTCAATTCTGACTGAGACAGTGCACTTTTCATTTTTTGTGTATAAAAGATAGTCCCAAACAAAGTTAACAAGTTTTAACTTTTAAAAGTAGATTCTGTTTGCAAATTACATCAGAGAACAAGTATCCTTCTGAATAAAAAGAATATTTTACACAGACAAAATCACGTTAAACACAGAATGCCTAAGGAGTGTGAAATCACATTGTTCGATACAGTACCAGATAGGGTACAGTTAATGATCCATGTTCAGAATAAAGTGTCAGTTTCAAATCAAAGATTCATTGTTATGATATTAATGTGAAAGGATGATTACCAGATACGGAAATTCCCATATTTACTGTAATGTATTTGTGACCAGACATTTGTATTATTTGACTTGGAACAGTAGAATACAGATGGCACAAAGAACTTTTATTTTGAGACAGAATGGCATCACATATTTAGCACATTAAAATGTTGTAGTTGGATAACATTCTGTCAGTTGGGAGACTGGTCTATGTCCACATTCTTCTGTGAGCAGAGGTGAATTTATTAACTTCTGTAAGCTAATATTTAAACTACACTTGTATATAGGGTGGATTCCATGTAACAGGTATGTGGCCCACCACTATCTTAAACCTGCTATCAACTGAACAATACCCATAGTTTTACTTCTTCTTCTTGTTCTTGTCTTTGGGTTTTACATGATTTTTCAAAGCATGATATGCTATACATGACAAAACAACCCACTGTGGGGGTAAATTGACTATATTCAGACAGACATAACCATTGTTCCCAACTTCCCTTTTTTGAATCAGGTTGAAATATGGCACTAATAGGTTTCTAATAATAGAAATCTAGAAGGTGGTGTAATGCAAAATTTCCCATGGTCTTCCAGTTAGTAAAAGAGAATACTGCACAAGAATGTCATGGGTTATTTGGACTAATCATAATCATATAAAGTGAAATTTTAACAAGTTGTCATATAAAAAATATGAAACTGCATATACTATAGGAAAGGTATACTGACTATGTGATAAATAAGAAATATGGAATAGCACTGTGTAGAAGATTGATTCAAGAAAATTAAGCTTTGGCAGAGCTCATTAGTAAAAATAATCTTGTTTTGGACAGAGATATCCAAGAGGCAATACCTATTAGCTGTGGAAAATTGTACATCACAGCCATAAAGAACAGTTTCCCAAATTGTTCCAGCTGGCTAAGCTAGCTATTTAAATGTCCCCTCGGATAAGAGATTGTGAAGGGGTTCTCAGTGTGCACAGATACAGAATAGATTAACCTCAGAAATCAACAGATTAATTCTCATACGAATTAGAGGAGATATCTTTTAGGAATTTGATCTCAACATAGTTTTTACAGAATGGAGTAGGCGTAAAGCGAGAAGGGTGTCTGAGCATGAGGTTAAAGACCTATAGACATTTCCTCCCCACTCTTTAACTACACCACTTAATTAGGTTACAATGGGGGGGCTCCCGCTTATATGCTGCCCTTTTGTTAAAATCTTGGCAGCTTCTCTGATCCTTATGACACTTGCAAGATTAGCACCTGAAATAATAATAATAATAATAATAATAATAATGACTTTATTTAAAGAAGAAGCTCATTTGGTCAATTGACCAATCTTCCATATGGCTATCTATAATGACATTTATACAAATATATATGCAATAAACTGACAATGAACAGTGCAAAACTAGTATCCAACTAGCCTGAGCGTTTTCGACTCTTTTTCAAAGGCAAATACAAAACATAGACAAGACAAACAAATAAAACAGAAAAACCGTTGTGTTTGCAAAACTTTACATGAATAAGTACATGTAAATAGTCACGTAAAGTTTTGCAAACACAACGATTTTTCTGTTTTATTTGTTTGTCTTGTCTATGTTTTGTATTTGCCTTTGAAAAAGACTCATAAAGAGTCGAAAGCACTCAGGCTTGTTGGATACGAGTTTTGCACTGTTCGTTGTCAGTTTATTGCATTTATCTTAATCAATCCCTGACACACATGATCCCTTGCTGGGTCCAGTGCACTTGAAAGGACTGTTATTCGCCATATGATTTGTATTCTTTATATATATATATAAATATATATATATATATATATATATATATATATATATATATATATATATATATATATATATATATATATGTGACTGTCTTTAGACAACAAATGCTGTTAAAAACTCAACAATTGATCTACTGCTACAATAAAATTTATACAAGTCTTCAAGGATGAGAACATAAGAACATACAGGATTCATACAAAAAGTAGTAGTGAACATGTGTAAAACATTATCGCAAGTACATGATAACAGTGCTGTAAAAAGCAGTAGCATTGAATGAAACAAAATCATCCAAATGATTGTTTCTGTAGATGTTGGCTGAGAAGCTCTTTAAAAGCTTGGCATGTGTCAGCTGACTTTATATAAGGTAGTATGGAATTCCATAGTTTGGCTCCAGAAAAAGCAAAACTCTTCTTATAAAACTCTGAATTTGGTTTAGGTAAATATAACTTGTTGTTTGAGATGGATCTCAGTTCATACATACGTACATTTTTAACAAATTTAAAATTACATTTAAGATAATCAGGAGCCAAACCATGTAAGGATTTATAGACTAGTAAACCCTTCTGAAACTGAGTTCTCTGCTGAAATGGAAGCCACTTGAGATTTTTAAAAAGATTTGTTGATGGTGTATCTAAATCAGCATCAAGAATAATTCTAGTTGCTCTTTTTTGAAATTTCAGTAATCTTTCCTGATTTTCTATACCACTATTACCCCAGATAGAATAACAACATTCTAGGTGCGGCATGATATATGCATTGTAGAATATTTTACTCTGTTCTTGAGGGAGATAAGATTTTATTCCGTTCAAGAGATAAAGCAGTGAATTAATGATCAACTTGTAGTTTCCAGCACAATATATGGTCTATCATAATGCTAAGTAGTTTTTCATTTTCATTTGTTGTATACCCATTCCTTTTGTCATTGCTTTGAAATGATTTTTCTCAGCTTTTACTCTTGCTCAACTACCTATGATCATGGCTTTTGATTTGGCAGCATTTAGCTTCATACCATCGTGTTCACACCAGTTATTTATTTTTACCAAATCTTTATTTAATTTAGTGCTAATCTCATGGCCTGTTGATCCCATGTTATATAACATTGTATCATCTGCGAACATGTTGGTGGTTGATAGCTCAATGTGATATGGTAAATTATTGATGCACAGCAGAAAGAGTAAAGGTCCAGGAACAGATCCTTGTGGAACACCTGACTTTATCAATTTCTTATCTGAAAGTTTATTTAAAATAGAAAATTGCTGTTGTCTACCTTCAAGATTGGATTGAAACCAAGTAAAGCTTTCATGGTTAACTTAATATATGCTTAGCTTTTCCAGCAGGATTTTGTGATTTACAAGGTCAAAAGCCTTTGAAAGGTCAAGAAACACTGTGCCTACAAGGTTGCCTTGATCTGTTGCTGTCAACCAATCATCTACCATTCTAGTTAATGTAGTCTGGATTGAATGTCGTTCACGGAAGCCTGATTATCGTGAATGTAGCAAATTAAATGATTCCAGGTAGTTTCTAAATTCATTACAAACATATCTTTCTAATATCTTTGAAAGTGATGATAAAACTGATATAGGTCTATAGTTATTCATATCAGCAAGAACTCCCTTTTTATGTATTGGAGTTACTTTTGCTGGTTGTAGCCTGTTTGAAAAAATACCTATGAAAATACTTAGATTGAAGATATAAGTAAATGAAGGTGCAATCAATTGAGAGTTCTAGGAATTTAGCACTTATATTATCTAGACTTGCTGCTGTTGTGACATCAGGTTGGTCTAATTCATTTAAAATCAATTCAAGGCTTATTTTAGGGATTTTGAAGCACTCTTCTTTGCTAAGATTTAAAGAAATATGTTCATTTAATTCAACACTGGAGAATCTTCTAAGAGTTGTGAAATTCATGAGTTTTTCATTTATATTCACAAAGTAATCATTGAGTGCATTTGCATTTCCAAGAGGTTCTTACTTAATATCACCATTTGCATCACTAATACATGTAAATGGAAGGTTATTGACGGATTTGCCTCTGAAGTCATTGAAGGTTTTTGCAGAGTTTTCTAGGATTCTTTTTTGTAATATTGTCTGATATTTCAGTGAAATAATAAGTTTTCTTTGCCATTTGAATCATTGACTTGACTCTGTTTCTGCATAATTTGTAATTGTCAGTATCTTTTAATTTATGAAATCTCTCCCTTGTCTTAATATCATTCAGTATATCGCCTTTAATCCAGTCTGGTTGATTTTGTTACTTGACTCTCTTGAAATTAAAAGGAGCATGAGTGCTCAGGGTGTCAGTAAACATATCTATCCAAATGTCAAGAGCATCTGATGGGTCATTAAAACATTCAATTACTGACCAAGGGATATAGTTCAGTTCTTTAAGGAGTATTTGTGAATTGAATCTTTTCATTATTCGATACTTGATATATTTATGATGAGAAGTTTTACTTTTTTGACTTTTAATTTTCTTGTACAGCATATAGGATAATGATCACTTCTGGAATATTGGGGAACTGCAACTTCTATAATATTGTCAGCAATGTTAGTATAAATATAATCAATTAGTGTTTCAGATACCTCTGTTATCCTAGTGGGTACATGAACTAGCTGTTGATAATTCAGGAAATCCATGGTTTTAATCCAGCTTTGATTGGTATCATAAAGCAAATTGTAATGGAAGTCAACTTCTAAACAGACTTCTTTGTTTTCTATATACAAAGTTTCAAGCTTGTTTTGAAATGTATTATGCCATGCATTGTCAGTGTTCGGTGGTCTATATACACAACCCAATACAAATGGTTTTTAGACTTTATGTCTCATTTCTAGCCAGATTATTTCCTTACCAATTTCCTCAAGATCATACTGATGTTTGAAAGAAATGCCATCCTTAATGTATACAAGAAGCCCTCCACCCTTTTGGATAAGTTGGTCTTTTCTTTGAAAACTTTAGTTATGAATTTTAATTTCATCATCATGAAAAAGTTCATGTAAGAAGGTTTCACTGAAAGCAAAAATATCAATTACTGAATTATTTCCTGGAAGAAGTAATTTGATTTCATCTGGCTTTGGAAAAAATAATGAATGTTCAGATGGCAAATGAGACCGTTTTGCTTAAGCTACTGGTTTTGAGAGAATTCTGAGTTTTGTTGATTTTGAGATGAATGATATGGAATATCTAAATTAATATTTTCACTATCAATATATAAAAATATTCCTCTAAAGTTTCTTTTATACAATGTCCTAAATCATGACTAGCAACTGTTTTTTCAGAAGATTTTTTTCAATGACTCTTGAAACATTAGCACATTCAAGAGTTACAGTTAACATCTCATGATCACTTTCATTGATGGAAGCACTTAATGGCATTGCACCAAGGTAATTCCATGGACATCATCACTCAGTAGGGTATCAGCAGTTTGCTTTCTGTCATCACAGGGAGAATTACATTTAGCAGATCATATAGGATGTTTTGAAGTTTTTGGACAAATGCATTTGGTTGTTAAACTTTTGGTCCCATCTTCATTGTCATTTTCCTAAAACTGCATATTTGAGCGAAACATTTCACAGTGTTTTTGCCTTATGCCCATGTTGTAGACAGTCATGACACTGTATTTTACTTGTGTGTCTGCATGATTGCACATTATGCCCATGTTCAAAACAGTAGAAACATCTCCTTGATTTCTGATGATGGTTAGAACAGTTTGCATGGTCCCAATTATGTTTGTGATCTACATTTCTATGCCATTTAGAGGTGTCATGGCTGTCTTTTAGTATTGGAAAAATCTCATTTATTGCACTGAGAAAGTGGGACAGACCCTTCTTATTTAGATGAATTTTGTCTTTTGCCATTAAGTGTTCCAGAACTAATCCAGACTTGGTCACAAATCCATGTTCAATGTCTATCATTTTGTGATTCCACTCCTAACATAGATGTTTAATTAGAGCATTCAACTCATGAATGTCTGTGTCAATTCTTGGGCATGCACTGCATAAAAAGATTGAGCAGTTAGGATTTTCCAGGTAAACATTGTTTAGGATGTTATAAAAATTGGTTTCAACCTGGTCAGTATGAACATTGTTACTTAACATCATTTCCACCAACAATGATTATAATGGTGTCATATTGAGAAAGGTTAATTTTTCTCATGGCATCAAAATATATGATCAGTTTCTGCTGCAGGTAAACACTTAACTTGAATCCAAGGTTTCAGACCTCTTTCATTTGCATATTTAAAATGGAGTCTCCAATTATGAGTGTTTTTTTCTGGAAATGTCATGTTCTTTGATGTTTTCTTCTCTGTCTTTGTTAAAATCCAGTGTATTATGAAATCTAAAGCTGTTATTTGTGAGATATGAAGACCCTTTCTTGCTGTTTGTGACATTGTGTGGTAGAGAGTTTTCCACTGTAGCTTGAGGGACTGTAGGGTTTTTTTTTGGGTGGGTTTGAAATTATTATTTTCTCTCTGGGCATTTCCTTTTATTTTCATAAGCTGGCTTATTTCACTGACATGTTTTTGTGACTCTTTTTTGAGAGTACTGACAATTTCTGTTTTCATATTTATAATGTCTTCCTGTACTGCTGCTAAAATGTCAGGATGCATGCTGTTTGAAGCAGCATAGCCGTATTTAAGCTGCATAATTTCTGACATGAGCGAATCTTTGTCTTTATTTAATTGTTTTACTTTCTCTTTCATTTTTGTGTTGTCCTCTTCCAGAAAAAGGCAATGGCTTGATGTCTTACTTAGGTCATTTCTGATGGTTTTATTTGTTTTTTCAAGGCTCATTAATTTTGTCTTGAAATTTGATAGCTTGTTCTTCAAGTTGTTCATATTATTCCTTGCTGACTCCTGTTTGGTTTTTAAGGATTCACATTCCTTTGACAGTTCATTGGTCGTTGCTGTCATTTTTGCAAGTTCTTGCTGTAGCAATTTGTTTTCACTCATTAGGGCTGTCATGTCTTTTTTGCCCTGCAATTCAGAAACTTTATCTGACTGAGCATCAGCCTTTGTGATGGCCTTGGGGAGCAATTCATTATTGTTGCTTTCTCCAGCTAGCTTAGCTGAAATTTCCTCACCACTGTGGTTTTCAGTTTCTGATTCCAGAAGGGAGGAAGATCTTAGGTGAATTTCACCAGAGTTATTTGGTGTAACAGCATTTATTTCTGTGTCTGAATTCCCAATAGGGGAGAGCTGTACATGGCCCTCTGTTAAATGAACAGTAGACCCACTAGAGGTTAGCAAAGACTGATTTGGGGTGGCATGCAAAATGTTCTGATTGTTTCCATGATAACTTGTTTCAGAATAAATTTCTGCAGCTTGGAGATGAATTCTCTGTACCATATACATATATAAGATTAGCACCTGAAATACACTCTACCATATACATTGACATATATGCACATTGTAGAAACAAGGAAGATTTAAATTACATAGCTAGCAGCACATGCCAATAAAAACTAATTGAAACTAAATAAATTGGTCATTCAATAGTGTCAACTGCTTTAAGAGTTCACCTTGGTATAAGGGATGGGATAGAATGTGATCTTATGATTTTGTATGTTGACCATTTTTTATGTGAACTTGTCACATCGATGGATTTCATTATTCACACCATATACTCCAACATGCAATGAGGGTGTATGTTGCAATTCATGATTTTGCCTTCGCTGTGTGATTTATTGTGAAGTAAAGATCTTCATACAAGTAGTATACATTTTTTATATTCACCATGTTTTATATGAACTAGTCACATGCATGAACTGAATTATTTCGATCATATGCTCCAACATGCTAACATGGATGCATGTTGTGGTTCTTGTTTTTGCCCTCACTGTGTGTTTTTCATCCATATGGTTATTAATGAGTGATAATTAATAAAATAATTGACATGTTGAAGTTGTTAATGTATTCATGCTGATGATGTTAATTTATTCATGTTTTGTTATTTTCATTTCATTTAAACAATGACCATGAAATGTTCCAAGTGTAAAAGTTTTAAGGACAGTGAAGACACACATGACACATACATATATGACTTGGTCAGATGGGTAACTGTTCTGCAGAAGAACATTAAAAAAAGAAAAATGGGGCAAATCAAGTACAGAGTAGTCACACATTTTGAGCATACAACCCCAGTTGTGAGTTTAGTGGGAAATGTTGTTTGGGTCCTCTCACACTTAAATTGGGACAAATACCACCATCTGCCACCATTGCATCAGCAGAGCAGGGCCTGCTTTTTGCCATTTTCTAAGTCGTCATTAGAACTACATTAATGTTGCATGGTGCAGAAGATGATGATGTAGCTATTGAATTTGGGGCAGTTTTTAACTGTATCTCCCTCTCAGACCTCATCAAATAATTTTGAACCATTTGTTGTGTCCTCTCATTTTTAAGCTGCCCAGCCCTTTTCATGTCCAAGCATGACCTTCAGACCTGAGACCGCTCCAGTGGCCTAGTGGTTAGAGTGTCTGCCTCAGATGCGGGAGGTTGCAGGTTTGAACCCCTGCTGAGTCATATCAAAGACTTATAAAAATGGTACTAACAGCTGCCTCGCTATGCGCTCAGCATTAAGAGGTTAGTGTTAGGACTGGTCAGCCTTGTGTCAGGATAAAGTGACTGGGGACATCATGCTATATGTCTGCAGCATGATACACCAGTGCTAGAAATCACTATAAACTGCCAACCTGCAGACATTGTAGCGATATGACTGAAAAATTGTTAAAGCTATGTTAAAAATCCAAATCACACACACACACACACACACACACACACACACACACACACACACACACACACACACACACACACACACACACACACACACACACACACCTGTAAGTTTGGGTTCATGGGCTTTTTACCCAATGTTAATGATCCATTGTATCATACTAATATGCACAATGAAATCCCAGCTGTCAACCAAAAGCTATCTGGTTATTTATATCTCATGCCCAGTGACCATAAATTTGTCACATGTGTAGCCTGTACTGCTTACAGGTCTACATAATGCAGACCCATATGAGGACCCTAACGATAGATCCATACTATTTCACCATGCCACAGTGGCATTGCTGGTACTATAACTGTCTCATAACTCTGCACAGTTGACACTCATACCAACCATTAGACCAGAAAACCAGCCATCCATACCAGTAGAACAAATTAATCCCACCATTGGGATTGTAAATTACTGTGACACTTCAGGGATGATGGAAATGCATGATCAATGCAGACATTGAAGTAGAGCTGGACCAGGATAACCCACATAGTGAGTGTGAGGATAAGCCTGAAGATCTAACATACTCTGATCTAACTATGGAGAAGACTGAGGTAAGATTTAAAGCTGACATGGAAGAAATTTACTGTGCATTGCTGGCCTTGGAATGCTTGCCGACCCGTACTGTCATGCAGGCCCACAAGGTCAGGGCTTTGGTAGACCTAGACAAGGATGAGTAGTGTCCCTCTTCCTGTCTTCCTCCAGCCATCCAAACTTAAAGAAATTGTAGACCCTTTCTCGAGCAAAATCAGTAATCAATGCAATTTTACAGCTTTTATTTCAGAAAACCATGAACTGGTACAAGATGCATTCAGATGCCTTTCAGACTGAGCTTCTGGCCTTAGATAAGAATTAAGTGGTTGTCAATACTCCAATTTTCTGTTAAGCTGATAGAAATGTGTTTCATACTACATTGAAGCTGGCCTGTAATATTGTAGCCACATCTACAATGTTGGTCTTGACCTCTTTAGAAATTTGCCAAAAGATCTGCTATTGACTGTGCCAGGGAGTCAATGGCTGGAATTGCAGAAGTCATCAACAGAGCAACTCACCATTCCATGGCCAGTGCTTTGGCTGTCTCTGCAAACTTGACATCTTGCAACATGATGCACTGTCTACAACTGACATCACTTAAGCTGCATGATGCCCTGATATTGCAGACAACACCTTTTGGGTCACCATTACTGTTTGGATGACAATTGAAGAAGTGAGCAAAAGAGGCCATTCAGGAACTGTCCCTCCAACTTTGTCTATCAGCTTCATCAGGCTTATAAGCCAAATCAATATCAACTTCAGTGAAGAGATAATTGGAGACAAAGAGAGAAGGTATCATTTACTGCCCAATCACAGATGCAGTCTCAATCCCACTCAAATGTACAGAAGAAACAATCTACTTTTTATGATGCAGCCTTGTAGGGGAGGCAAGAAACAGAATTTTTTGTTCCCCATGCACTTGATTCACCACCCTGACCATCTGCAGACAGCCTACCAGTGGGTGTCAGACTTACCCGTTTTAAGAACCATTGAATTGGTCTATTTCTACAAAATGTGTGGGTGTTCCAAATCATTTTGGAGGGGCATTTGAGATTTCATTTAATATTTAACTGTTATGACTCTATGGTCTTAAACTAAGTAATGAAAAAGAGCAAAAACAACAAACAAATTTTGTAAAATTCAATAAATAATTTATTTTCCTAAAATACAAAGTGAAAATATGAAAATAACTTACAGCATTATGAATTAAATCCCAAATAGTCCTGAAAGTTCTATAACAAATCCAAACATATGAAATTTCAAATGAATTCCAGTGCTTTCCAAGTACATGTACCAGTAAATTCCAATATTGAATGTGTTGTTTTGACTGTAGTCTCAAATGTCCTAATGTGATTATGGCCTGGATTGTGGGGATGTATTAACAGTTTTTTGATGTATCACAATTATATAATCCAAGATGTCCTTTATAATTCCAGTGAATGATGATTTGAATAAATAAATGCACCTAAATAAAAAACTGAACACAATAATAGTTTGATTCTGCTTGAATAATAAGGTGAAAAGGAATAATCATGATGTAAACTAGATTTATACACCCCTAGGGAAGATATTGACTGTTTGAATGTGGAAGTGAACCGTCCCTCCCATTTGCTGGGATGTCCTTGTCACCTCCTGTCCCTGACTGGTTTCGTTACCATTGTAACTCATCAAATGGAATAATATGGGTTGATTCATTTGCTCAACTGATCACTTTGTTATGTCAGTGTAAGGTTTATATACCCCTTTGTTGCCAGTGATGCCAGTGATGGTGGTGCAGCCGGTATAGCTCCTAGTAAGGTCATGTGACTAATATTGTCGTGACTTACAATTGTAGCATCCAGGTTCCGAAATAAACCATTGGGTAGCTGGGTTTTCTATACAGAGAGAAATATGATTTAAAGAGGGGTATAAATAAAGAAATGACTAGCAAACTCTCATGAATTTTTATTTTGATTTACAGGAACTTAGTTCTATAAAGTTAATTTCAGTAATGTAAAACATAATGTTGCCTTGCTGTTGTATTAGATAAAAATCACTTCAGTTGATGATGAGATTGATCTACTTTTCTTTTAAAGATGTTTCTGCAGTCATTGCAAGATATTTTAATACCAAAATGTGTGTTCTTGACATGCCGTGCTAAAGATTAGTGATGTTTAAATTTGGCTTCACAGTACATGCATTGGTAATTCATTTTGCTGTGTAACGGTTGTGTAGCAGAGCAATTGCATCATAGTTTGTAACTCAATCCAAAGCTGGGGCAGCATTTTGAGGGTAGCGATTTCCTCAGAAGAGTGGAATATTCCAGCATGATGACTAAGTGGCTGAAACATCCTAGTTCACATGGGAAGGAAAGTAATAATAAGTTAAAAATGCCTGTTACTCCCATTTAGACCAAGATGTTAATCCCTACTGGCTGCAGAGTATGTAATTGGTATATCCAATCAAGTTCTGTATCTTTCCTAAAAAATAGTGCTACTGGAGTGCTCTGGATCAGATTTAATAATTTCTGTTATCTGATATTTAACACAATTTATGTTGTGGTCAGATAAATTAAAATGCTTAGACACTGAGGAATCTTTATGGTTACAGATATCCCTCTCAAGTATTCTTTTATTCATGTCTTGAATGCACTTTCAGTCATCTGGGATGTGGGGTTGTGGGCCTTTCCTTATCTATCCCTGAGTCTTAGTACAGAAATGCAAAATGATTCTGATTATAGCCCTTTACAGATGGAATGAGTAATGGCTAAACAGTCTATTCAGTTTGGTGACAGATCTGCCCAGAAAGATTTCGTGCAAGCTGAGTCTTCTCAGACAACTCTGGTCACAAGTATTCAATCTCTGTCCAGACTGACTTTTCCTTCACATCTGGCTCTTTTCATGGAAGCAGTACATAGCAAAGAATTTAAACATTCAGTTGTGGAGAGAATCTGGTGAGCAAGAAAGCCCTCCATTATAAAGACCTATGAAGGAAAGTGACATGTATTCAGGAACTGGTACACACTGAATAATGTTGTCCCACTAAGTGCCTCAATTCCTTAACTGGCTGACCTTTTTCTCTAGCTGTATGAAGATTACAAGCTGATGACCCTGAATTGCACCTGTTAGGCTACCACTATGTGATGTTGGAAAGTTTTTTAGCATCATGACAGAAGGGATATTGGTTATGATAAATATATATCAGACCTTCTGCCAAAATTAAATTATGTATACCAAAGTCCCTCGCCTTGTTTCCAAAATTAAATCTGTCAGGATCTTGATATAGTTTAATTAAATTAAGTTTGAGCCTGAACCTTGGTGAAGCTTCTGTCATACAAAACATGTTTTCTGATAGCTTTAGCTTCAGTATGCAGAGTGAGTTACATGCCTTTTTAGTGGACCCAAACTACCCTCAGTTCAGGAAGGATGGTTCTGTTATCCTGATGATGCAACCAGGTTTTGTAGCCAAGAATAGTTGAGTGCGCTATATGTTTGAGAAGTACATTGAGAGATGTAACCATGTAAGATTCTACCTGTGCCTTCAAGAATTACTTCAAGATCCCATCTGTGCCCTCAAGCATTACTTGAAGCACACAAAGAAAAGTCATGGAACAAAAATGACTCTTACAGAGAATGTTGAGGAGGATATCACCAATCAATGTCTATGATAGTGGATGAAGTGGGTTATATGCTGGATGTACTCTGAAGTGTCTAAAAATCAGTCACCTCATGAAGAATTCAGCTCATGAAACAAGAGTGATCTCTGTGAGCATCACTTACAAATGTAAAGTTTTGTTCCAAGGCATAGGAGAAGATGGCTTGCACAGTCAGTTTTTATCTCAAGGATTTTGTTTTGCAGAGACATTATCAGAATTTTGTGGGTCTAGTGGGTGCTGCCCAAATGACCACCAGATGTCAACACAGATGTTGTATATCCATAGTTTAGTGTTTGAGCATCCTTGTTGATACTTTGCTCAGCTTATTGTTTATATTAAACACACATTTCTTCAAAATGTAGAAAAACACTGATTTCAAAATTAAATTAATTTTCAGGTCCTTTTGATCAACTTCATATATCTGTGTTGTTCAAGGCTTTGAGCACACAGTAGTTTGATATCTAAAGTTTATTTAAATCTTGTCATGAGAACAGGACTCAAAATTTGATTTTTTTCAGTAACCTACAGGATTACCAAAATAAATTTGTTCCATGGATGTTATCATTATTATTATTATTATTATTATTAATATGAACTCAAAACAATACCAACCGTAATCACCAACATGAATTACAAATGAAATACTCCATACACTTTTGCATTTCTCTTAATATTCCAATAGTACACAGCATTACAGCCTCTTCTCAGCCATACTTAGCTATTTGTGTTAATGTTTCCAGTGTTTCTGGTGCATTCATAGTCCCTTCTCATCATAATATTTGCAATTGCACTCTCATGTCATCAGATTTCTGCCGTGTCTGTATCAGCACACCTTGCAAATATTTCTAATTGTTTTTGATTGTCACCACACAGTGCACTGAATGTCTGTCAAAAAGAATATAAGTCAAACACATTGTTCTCAATTAATTTTTGACTTGGCAAATGTGGACTTTTCTAACTGGACAGTACTAGCCTGAGATCCTATACCTTTAGTATCATCTGGAATAAAATCAGTGACTGGGGGCAGTACAACAGGCTAGTTCCATGTGCACAATGACTGCTTTGAAAATAATCACACTAATTTACTTGATGAGTAGTTTAGCACTTGTCCAGTGAGCATTGATTGTATCTTGTGAAGTGAAGGATGTAGGTAGGTACTCAATTAACACAATAAACAGATCAATTTTACCATTAAAAGAATGATGATTCAAGACCTCATTTCAACTCTTATGATAGTGGCAAGTGGTCATTTTCACTTTGGCAGTGGATTAGTGCAGGCTGGGCTAGAAGATAGCAGATTAATTTCAAGCCCTGTGATAACTACTAATAACATTAATCAAGTTTGTAACTTCATTTTTAAAGATAGCTACATCTCAACAGAGTAGTAGTTTACCTCCATTGTTTTGTTTGCAGGTACTACGTGGGGATGTGTGGGGATGGAGCAAATGACTGTGGTGCCCTGAAAGCTGCACATGCTGGTATCTCACTTTCGGAAGCCGAAGCCTCTGTTGCTTCTCCTTTCACGTCCAAGTCCCCAAACATCAGCTGTGTGCCTACAGTTATCAGGTTATCATGATATAGAACAGGCATTGCAACTTCCTGCTGGAAGCAGGCCAGATAGCAATTTTTAAACATACCTGAATGATGAAAATGTAACTAGATAAAACCAGGTCATGAGCTGATTGTGAGGTTGCACATGCCTGAGATAGAAGATACTGATAAAGTGCTTTTCAGATATGACATTTATAAAATGACTTAAAATTTAGTAAAAAAATTGGATACAGAGGAACAAATTTATCATCAGTCTACATTCTGCAGTTTGCATTTGCATTGTTTTGTTGAAATTTCATTCGCTACTTTGTTTGCATTCTGTTTTTGTTTTACTAGTAACTTATTTCAGGTTCTGCATGAATTAACTTTACATACCATATAGCACAAAATATGTACACTGTAACAGGGATATAACAAACTTTCATAGAATGAGAAACCTTTGTGCTTTTCAGATATGACATCTATAAACAAAATGGGTATAGAGACTACAAATTTATGATTCTGTATTTTGTAGTTTGCATTTACGTTGTCTGTTTCCTTGAAATTTTATCCACACACGTCATTGGCATTCATTCTGTATATTGTTTGCATTCTGTTTTTTTTGTTTTACTGGTGTGGTTTACTCATTTTAGACTTTGTATGAATTGACTTTACATACCATATGGCACAAAACATGTACATTGTAATATCGTTTAACAAATGTTTATAGAATGAGAAACTTTTGTTAACTGATGTTTTATTCTAGATAAGATTTATTTTGTATAATATGCCATTAGTTGATTGTTGCAACTACTAAATTTTATCGCATTATGTTGGATTTTTCAGCAAGTTTGATAAATTTTATATACAATGAATTTAAAAGTGAGAGTTTACATATAAATGACAGGTACAAAGGACATTGCATATTTCATTACTAAATTTTAATCAAGTTTTAAGCCATTATTTTGACTTTCTCAAAGTGAAAGTCAGACACTGACCTATGAAAAAACTAATATAAATATATATCAAGATAACCATAATTAATCTTTGAAATTCATGCACTGTAAAAGATGGTCTGTCTATAGTAAAACCCATCTATAACATGATGATCATGGTCCACATAGTGCTGATATGCTATGTACCATTCCATGCAATATCCAACAAAGACAATTAACTGAAGAAAATAATGCATGTATATCCTCATAGGTATGCAATATGGGGGAGAGTCAGGCACAAAGCTATGAACTTCATTGATGGAATTACCAACTTGATGCATTTTAACAGAGAAATATTGTATTTCTGAAACATTGATATTTGATGGACAGGTCCAAGGTGTACTGGGATTAAAAGTAATATCTCAGATGTTGGGAGTTTCTTAAAAGAAAATAATTTAACTGAAAACAGTTATTGAATGTTTAATATTTATTTTGGGGGCACTGAACCATTCATTGGTACATACATATATGTGTGTAAAAAATTGGTTACTCATGTACTCACCATGTGATCTCATGATATCCATAACAGTCATTCCATTGAAAATAAGTAAAATGAAGCATATTTTCTGAAATTTGTGTGCTAGATCCTTTCGAATCCAGATACTTTACTTCTGCTAATACATTCATGTTAACTTAGGAAACTGCATTTCTGAAACATTGATATTTGATGGACATGTCCAATGGGTCTGATGTACTGGGACAAAAAGTAATATCTCAGATGTTGGGAGTTTCTTTAAAGAAACTTGTATTGAAAATAATTTAACTGAAAATTCAGACAGGATGTCAAGGATATATATCATGTAATATACATGATATGAACAGTATACAGAAATCGTGCCCAGTATAGGAATAAACTATTTGATTTCATGGGCAAAATGTGGTCTTCAGAAAAATAGTTGAGTCATTCTCTTAAAGGCAGAGGAAATAAATAAATTAAATTGAAAATTATATTTATAACTGTAACTTTGCTCTGTTGCAGTGGAAAAAATGTTTTAATAAAATAGCAAATCCTTCCTTCCTTATAATTTAAATGGTTCTTTCAGTCATTCCACAGCAGTACAACTATATACATGTAGCTTTAGCATTATAGTGGGTGGTGTATATGAGAGTAATTTGGAGTTGCTGACTGCATTTCTGACTCTTTAAAAATATGACAACGCAATGAGTTTTGTCAGGAAATTGTCCACTTTGTGCATGGCTTCCTGAACAAAACAAGAAGCCTGTAAGGTAAAATATCTTAAAGTGATCTCAGCTAATCCAAACCAGGTATTGATTGTGTGTTGAAAAACACATACACCAAACACCTAAAATAAAAAAAGATTCATATGAGGTGTGTGTGGCAATGTCTAGAACTGCTCCTGAGAATTTGGGCAAAAGACTTATTTCAACAGGTATATATAATGGTTGATTAAGCAGGCTTTAATAGGTAGTCTCTTGCTTTCCCTTAAGTAGGTGGGTGAATTAACTGATTTATCTATTTGGGTGAGAAATTATTATTTCAAACTCTTGTTTATTTTGGACCCAAAGCTTTGTTGTACTTCAAGAAATAGGTGAAAATATTTCAAAAGAAAATTTGGCAGTGTAGTCTTTAGATTAGTCTAAAATTTGATAAAGTGATAAGGATATTTCAGCAGTAAAAGGAAAATAGTCGTTGCTCCAGTTTAGAATTTGATCATAATAAGATTGATGGTACATTATTATTAAATTTTAAAAAATGCATTTTCTTTATGCATAGGGAAGGAAGAGCTGCCCTTGTGACTTCATTTGGCATCTTTAAGTACATGGCATGTTATAGTCTCACTCAGTTTGTGTCTGTGCTTATATTGTATTGGGTATGTATAATCACAACATTTTTATGTCACTTGTATTAGTAGATGGAAAGACATGTATAACTTACTCAGTAGTGATGACACCAGTGACAAGGTTAAGAATTTTATTTTAAAAGTTCTATGTTATATTGAAAGTCTTCCAAGAAAATGTCATCTAAAGAAGTGTTTTCCAGGTCTTCCAGCCATTCCAACACTTGTTATAAATCCCTATCAAATCCCAGGTTTTTCTCTCTTTCCTTTTTCACTAAAAGTTTTCAAAACTCCTTGTAACAGCCCTATATTTTTGTGACAGGAGTAGTTAAGTTAGCTTTTATGGAGCTTTACCTTGGCAGATGTTTGACATAGTGAGCACTTTGGATCCATGTGTGTGTCCATCCATCAGTTTGTTTAGCCATCTGTTTGTATGTCTGTCTACACCCAAGATTAAGCTCAGTATTAAAATTTTAGATTACGCCAAAGTTTTTACTTTATAGCAAATAAAAGGCAGACACAATAAAAGATGGTCTCTTTGTTCTCACAAGTAAATTTTTTGCTTTCTTTAAAGAATGATTAATAAAAGAATGCATAAGGATTCATTATACTTAGTACGTTTGTGAGTTCCTTATGATAAATATATTTAAAATGTCTGATCATAATACATTAGAAGAACATTTGCTGCCTCACTAATTCAGTACATTCACCATGTTTATTGTTTGTGTTAGCAAACAAAGTCCCAATGTATTTTTTTCATACTCAGGCAGTAGATAGCTGAGAGTGGTCTCCCTTTTGATAGAGGGATTGGTGTCATATCTTAGCACTTGTTATTCACTACTTCTTCTCTCATCTACTCAGCACATCTGTTAGAGGCCTTGAAAATTACTTCATTATTTTGTTTTTTTATCAAATTTAAGCAGTTCATGGGAGTTGTCTCATCAACACAGAAGTATAATCGATCTGTTTTCTTACTGAATTTCACTCTGTCCTCATCATTGATGAATATTGTGAATCTCATTTGTCTATATCATCATTTGATAAACAACTTGCACAACAGCTATTCTCTCTTATATTGTATGATGCATATCAGCATGATCAGTAGTTGAAATGAATGATCATTTAATTTTGGTAATTGGATCATTAATTCTCTTGGGAATTTATTTAATTTCCTAATGGCCTCATCATTCTGAGCCTAGCACAATGCTTGCCTGTATATGACATTGTTTTCTCTTCATATAGTTAGCAATGGGCAGGAGTCGACATCGGGCATGTACATGGCTGAAGTTTCTGAAGATAATCACTCCACCTGCAGTCAGACCATAGATGTGAAATATGCACTTGTAGGCTGCAGAGAATGAAGGTTTAGGCACAAGATCTCTTTGGACTAGCTAGAGAGAGCAGAAATTGATCTTAAGATGTGGATATAGTCAGCTTTGCTGCCACATTCACCTCATCATAGAACTTCATCATCTCTTTTTCATTTGAGGCCAAGAAGTTGCCAGTTAAGACAAAGACCTAAGCATTCCTTTCACCACAGGTCCATCATGAATAAACTACATCATCATCATTCGGCACTTTGCTACTAGACTATAGGGCTAATACCTACATGGTATGGTGACCCATGCAGACAAGACCTAGAAAATCTAACATAGCACATACACCTAGTACTGGCTGAGGTCATTTATCTTATTGGCTGGTACTGGGATTCAGGTCATTCTCTTCTCTCAGCTATTCTAGTGCTAACATCATCTCAATATCTTTCTGCTATGCAAGTTCCAGACTCATGATGTAGACAGTATATAGGATGACATTTCTAACTCCCATTTTTTTATGGATGCACAGCTCAGCCAGCACCAAATCTGGTGACCAAAATCCATCCATGATACCAGACCTATAAAAGCAATACAAACTTTAACCAGACTGTTTAATCACTAACCCCAATGAAATCACAATGAAGTACTGATAATGGTGAGTTTCTTTAATGGATACACAGTACCCATCTCAGACTTTTGGTGACCCTCAGAGACAATGAATGGAGATTACAGTTTCCCAAGATGGATGGATTCCCAGCCTTTTTTTTACCATATTTGACTTCTTGTTTTCCCATCCATTCAGTCTTGGCTACTATTGTATAGACTTCTTTGTGGCTCCATAGGTCTGACACTGGAAATGCCCATTTGCAAGCCCTTCTT
>JAECUM010030954.1:0-39168 GCA_016617855.1 Megalonaias nervosa
TTTACGCGTGCACAGACACACATAGCGACTGATTACAACATAACAAACGAGTTTCTTACGTGAGCTAACTGCCATGTAACCGCCTGTCTTCTCTTCATCGCACAAAATAGCGCAGAAAATGATGGACGAATTTCTAGTGTTAGTATCGGAATCATATATAGTCGGATGGATTTAGTCATCTGTGATTTTGATTTTAAATTCTTGGTTAAAGTGTGTGTGTGTGTGTGTGTGTGTGTGTGTGTGTGTGTGTGCATCCAGCCTTCTAGCTCTGTCTGTCTAGCTGTTTGTCTTTTGTTCGTATCTGTCAACTATCGTACTAAACAACAAGTGGAAAATTGCATATTAGGTTCTAAATATAGATACACATGAAGATTCATATGTACGTGTAATTGAGTTCTCAGCTGTTTGAGCACGAGGAGTATGACAATACGTGATCTCGACCAATGAGAAACTAATACAGCATCAAAGTACTTAGAATACTGTACGATTTATGTGGCAGGATATGGTTTACTTTTTTATAATTTTAGTAAGTAGTTAATATTAGCTCTTCCAAAAACGATTTGTACCATAGCTTCAGGCACGCAGTACAGCTCAAATGTGCTCTGCATTAAATATGATGAGACTTTCAAATAAACTAAATTGAAACAAACGACATTTTTAAACAGATTTGACTTTGATTATTTCAAATACAAGTCAGTAAGACCTGTGTTTACTACCTTTAATCCATTCAGATGTCATTGAGGACAAGTACGTGTCACTGGTGTTACGACCCTATGGTCTGAAACTACGTAATAGAAAGAAGTAAAACCAACATGTTGTATAAAATTAACAAATAATCTATTTCCTCTGAACGCAAAGTGAAAATTTAAAAGGAACTTACAGTATTGTGGATCAAATCCCCAATAATCCTCAATGTTCTATCACAAGTCCAAAAGTATAGAATATTCTGAATAATTTTCATGTCTTGAATCTGCTGATGTACCAATAGTCTTGACTGAGTTTATGCAAATATAGTCTTGACGTATCACAATGATATAATCCAGAATGTCTTCAAATGAATTCCCAATAATTCCAAAACAGAGTTTTACCCCCAAATAGTGAACGAGCATTTTGTAATTCTAATGAAAAATTTAAATAAATGATTCTTCTCAACTTATATCTCAACACAACTAAAACTAAGTTCACAGACTGAACTCAGAATATGAATGAATAATTCTAGCTTTATATAAAAACCTAAGACACAAAAAAATACCAGCATGTGGGTCACAGGTTCATTTCCAGAACATTTTTAAGTTTGTAAAGAAGGCTAGACCCTGAACTCAGATATTAGTAAAGAACCTTTTTATAACTTACAAGCAAAACAAAAATCAGGTATACATTAAAACTCTATCTTCAATCATTGACAAGTAAAGCACACAATACAAGTTAAATATACAGAACACTGGATAATGTACATTGCCTCGTTGGTCTAACCTGTTAAAGGTATTTTGAAAAGCAATACAGGAACACTACCTATATATTTAAACAGGTTTGGTATTACCATTGTTCTGATGGAGCGAAACTTTGGTTGCTATATTTTTTAAGTGAAAATACTAAATCAAAGAAACCCTCGCCCCAGAGCAGGATTTTTCAAATCCGATGATTGATCACAACACATGACATATGCTTATGTTTAAAACAACTGAAAAGCATCTACATGAATGCATTGGGTTGTCACTGCTAAGTGACCACTGTCTATACGAATGTATATGGGCTATTACTGCTAAGCGACTACTGTCTAAATGAATGTAAATGGGCTGTTACTGCTAAGCGACCACTGTCTATATGAATGTACCTTGGCTGTTATTGCTAAGTGCTGTCTAGATGAATATACATGGGCTGTTACTGCTAAGCGACCACTGTCTATATGAATGTACATGGGCTGTTACTGCTAAGCGACTGCTGTCTAGATGAATATACATGGGCTGTTACTGCTAAGTGAATGCTGGCTGTATGAATGTACATGAGCTGTTACTTCTAAGCGACCACTATGAGTATGAATGTACATGGGCTGTTACTGCTAAGCGACTACTGGCTGTATGAATGTACATGAGCTGTTACTTCTTAGCCACCACTATGTGTATGAATGTACATGAGCTGTTACTTCTCAGCCACCACTATGTGTATGAATGTACATGAGCTGTTACTTCTCAGCCACCACTATGTGTATGACTGTACATAGGGTGTTACTGCTAAGCGACTACTGGCTGTATGAATGTACATGAGCTGTTACTTCTTCGCCACCACTATGTGTATGAATGTACATGAGCTGTTACTTCTTAGCCACCACTATGTGTATGACTGTACATAGGGTGTTACTGCTAAGCGACTACTGGCTGTATGATGTACATGAGCTGTTACTTCTTAGCCACCACTATGTTTATGAATGTACATGGGGTGTTACTGCTAAGCTAATTCTCCGTAGGAAGATTCTGTCTACGTGTTAGTGTGATTTTAACTGAAATGAATTGGAACGAGCGAAGATGCACCAATATATGTCACTGAACTACATATGGCATCTTTCTTTGCCAGCTTGAGTGCAGCACGCTCAATTCACTTTGTGTGTACTACATATCGGCTCGCTATTGCGTTTGATCTTTGTGCGACTTATGATCAAGCGTTCTGTTGAAAGGTTCAGGGTCCAAACTTTTATAATGACTAATATGACCTGAAACATGCAGCAAAATACAGCCGTCAAAAAATAAATAAAAAAATAAAAAAAATACCGCGCTGTTGACTAATACTTTAGTCTGTAACATTTACACATGTTGCTCTCTTTTCTGAACGAAATGATTAATTTTTATGTTATTTTTCATGATTACTGATTATTTCCCGAGAACACTTTCAAGTATTTTGAAAATCTGTCCACTTATATGTTCGCCTGTCTGTGCATAAGTTTTCCGAAGTATACATTTATCATGCCTTCTGTTCCTTTATCATCTGGCAGAATTACACAAAACTTTGTACGATAAGACAATTTCCCACATTTTGATATACTACTAGTGGCAAATTATTTTTTTGGCTCCGCATCTTGGGACTCCAAAGGAAAGGTCAAAAGTCCACACCCCATATCTTACACGATGAACGGCTGTTTGGTAACCTAGAATAATTCTTTTCTCACACGAAACGATATCATTCAGACGTTCACAAAATTTGCACTAGCCTCCTAAATATAGGTGGAAAGATATGACACCATTGCAAAAGTTATACCTTTTCTGAATCATTGAATACTGGAAACAGTCCGTACTAAATGAAAATCCGAAACATTTCAACATTAGTAAAACTATTAGAAACATACTTTCCCTCTAATATTAAAATCTTACTAGATCATTTGCTTCATTTAAAATATTAATGTTCTAGAGTTTATAATTTGCTTGTATTAAAATAATAATTTTGGGCAACTCATAATTTGCTTGTATTAAAATAATAATTTTCACTAATTCGTAATTTGCTTGCCTTAACAATTTTCAGTAATTCATAATTTGCTTGTATTAAAATGATAATTTTCCGTAATTCACAATTTGCTTGTATTAAAATAATAATTTTACAAAATTTACGATTTGCTTGTATTAAAATAAATAATTTTCGGTAATTCACAATTTGTTAACATAGAGTTCCATTACTATACGTTATCATAAGAAACTCGTCTGTAATATTTCACACGTCATAGTATACAATATCTGCTATTTTATCTCATAAAATAAAAAGAAAAGTATTACAGCAAAGCATATTAAGTATCTTACCTTACTTTTCTTGAATACTTTGTTCTGAACACAACGGTAACAGCTAAAGTGATTTTCGAGGGTCATTTTTGTTTCTTCATTATGGTCATTCAAATGAGTGACACCTGTATACAGTTAATGATGAATGTTCACTCGTCAATTACATTTGTTTAGAAAATAATAAGAATGACAATTTATTGCTTTGTTTTCTAATAACTTCAGAGTTTCCTATAAAAATCAATACAATTATTGTCTTACAGTAGCCATGCAGTATATGGTATTAAATATATCAACCAGATCTTAAATATCGAACCTGTTGCAATGGTTTTGTTAAATGTTACCAACTTACAAACTTTGTGTGAATTGTAATGCTTGATACGACGAGAGAGAGAGAGAGAGAGAGAGAGAGAGAGAGAGAGAGAGAGGGAAAGCAATGTAGTATACCAGTGGATGCTCCGTTCTAAATTGAGAGGTGGGTAAAATGCGTACCTTTATAAAGTAGTCGTGCATGCCTAGTAGACGACAAAACACTTATCGCCAGGAGAATCAATGTACGTGCAATCTCATAGTCAAGAAGAAAGTGTTATGGTACATTCAAGTAAACGAAGATGATATAACTCGACACTTTATGAAAATAAAATGGACATGCAAACTATTGACCCTTCCCTTTGAACCCAAAGATGAGGGGCCATCAATAATATTACTCTAGCTACAGATTATTTGACTTCTGCACAATGATGGAGACAAGAATGAGTGATGAATGGACGTAGAGAAAGATGTACAGACTGGAGGACAGATGGTCAGACGCTTTCAAAGGTTTTCAAATACTCCAGACGCATTCATAAGAAATGATACTTATCATTAGCTATCTAATTACGGTGTCTAACTTCTACAAACGCATCAGATCTACCTATATTATATTAGCAAGTTTGCATTGTCTCAAAGGATTACCATGATAATTTCCTATTTTCTCAACGGCTTGCCATAGTTGTTGTGCGAATAAGGAAGTTAATTATCTTTTCTGTTAAAGGTTACAGAACAGGCATGTGCACAGACTTTGCAAATGCTGTTGACTACATAATTGTCCTTTACATTATAATAACGTTACTGATACACCTTGTCATGAGAATATATTGTCTATTTTAGCTTTATTGAATAACTAATCTAGGCTGCCAACAAAGTATCTGTACCCGTCAAGTTTCAAAACCAAAAGATACTACTTGGAAAGAATTTTAATTATATTCCTATATAAATTATATATTCTTAGTTATTACTAAATGATGAACAGTGGTGAATCTAATACTGGCTCAGGTCGGCAGTGGCGTTTTTCTATCCTGTGTAGACGTAAACAATACTTTCCTGCTGCTGCGACAGTGCGCCTACAAGCTACAGTATATTTCTGAAAATAGCTCAAATTAGAACTCATTTCAGTCGAAATCGCAACAGCAGATATTATCTTCCAATACAGTGGTATGTTAGCATAAGAACCAATACAAATAAAGATCAATTCCTAATTGATACCAAATATAATCATGTGTCAGCTATTGTGACCTGTCTTGGGATTTGAGATCCCGCTTTCTATTAAACTTGCCCTACTCAATAGTTACGCAACAAGTGCAGTATACATTTGCCAATTTCACGCAAGTTTAAAATCATCATGGAGCATGATCAATCCAAACGATAGTACCGTGTCTCAAGGATGAAAAAGAACAGTGTACACATCCTGGTATATTTACAAAGTCAAGCAAAGATAGAGTACTATTATTTATTTTCGTATTACAACTATATGCTATTTTAATAAAGTTACAAGCAAGTGCAAATCCCTCCTCCCGTATTATACATTTGTTTCTTTATGCCAAGTCAGTAAAACTAGTATTCCTAAATTGTGTCAGTACTTCGAGGCCAGATTCTTAACATTTTTTTCTGACTGAGTAAGCTGTATGATTCAGCCGTTTCCCTGAAATGAATAAATGCTGATAAGGCAAATTTTGACGTAAGCGAACACTCGCTTCCATTAGAAATAGACAGGAGCCTCTTTCTGATTCGAGACGGACGCACACAGGTCCAAACACTTTACCAAATTTGGCCAGGAGCATGTTTAAATCAGTATAAATAGCGGAGCGCAGCCTGTGTTAAATCAGTCCGTTCGTCCAAGAATCAGAAGGCTTAGTCTATCTTTCTTACAGGTAAGAATCGTTTGTTTTCGTAAATTTCTTTAAAGAGTAAGTACTTTTAATGTTAGAGATTTCTACGTTAAACTTCATAGTTTTGCAACATTCTTGTGAGTTCTTTTTATTTTATATTATAATGCAATGGAATGTTTAATTGTTTTTAAGAATTTATATTCATTTATATTTGTGGTAATTATTATTGGAAAAGACGAATTCGCTCCCAACTTCATATTTAGATTTAATTTGGAAATAAAATATTCTTTAAGTAATAAAGAATAATGTTTAGTAATCTATTTCAAATTAGTATTCTATTTTAAATTTAGTAAAATACATTTCTTCAAACGATTGTTGCATTAATCACAACTATTGAATTTTATACTCTTTGGTTATCATGAATTCAATCGATATTTAATTATCTGTATTATATTCTAAAACACAGAAATTACACAAATGAATGAAGTTGGTAAGTTCGAAAGAAAGTATAATTTTATATGTATTTCATGTATTTTTTAATATATAAAGGCTTTATAAGGTGTATCTCTAGAATGTAGCATTATATATCTATATATATCAATTATCTAAATAAAATCAGTCCGTTTGTCCAAGAGTCAGAAAGCTTCGTCTATCTTTCTTACAGCATCCCGTACCTCCGCATTGCCAAGCTCTCAAAAGAATGTAGCTGTATCTACACCGTTATGAGTGACACCTTCATCTTTAAGAGAGCTCGAACTTTCTTCTCTCTCTCTCTCTCTCTCTCTCTCTCTCTCTCTCTCTCTCTCTCTCTCTCTCTCTCTCTAATCATGGGCAAAGACATCTCTTAAAGTTACGAGTATTTCCTTCTCATAGCAGGGAATGAGAAGAAGGTTATGATATAACAACAACTTTCTTTTCATAACAGTGGGAGAATAGAAATTTTCATAACAAGAATCAACTTTTCATAACATATATATAGACTGATACTTGGCAGTTGTGATAAGACAGGTACAAACGTAAAACCAAAAGAGAGACGAAGATTTCCATCGTTTTGCCTATTGCATAACTTTTTGTCTTTAGCTGACAAGACAACATCGTAGCTGTTACACCGAAAATATTGCGCAGCAAAACTCATATTTTATGGAGTTGAACTCTTACACAAAAACTGTCTAAATCTCTTTTCATAAAGTTTTATCGGACTGAAACCCATCATAGCATGATAAGTATATATATATATATATATATATATATATATATATATATATATATATATATATATATATATATATATATATATATATATATATATATATGCATGTGTTATTCAATTCATATTCAGACACCCTTTTTAATACATCTTCATTTATATACATACGTATATAGATACGTATAAGATTTTACTTCGTTATTGTTCGATATCCTATAAACTTGGCGTAAAAGAAGAAGTGGAAAAGGACAATTCGTTGTTCGGATCTTTTCTCAAGCTTTTTATCGTTAGATATATAATCTATACACTTGAGAGAAAGAAAAAAGGTTTTGTATCAAGTCCCACATACACAGGACAAATTTTATGTCATCTGAACACACCCCAGATATGGGCTACTTCTTAATATTATAAATTATAGGTGATTTTAGCTTATTTCCTTATTGTCTCGCCTACGTTTGTGCGAAGCGAGCTGTACAACATTGATCGACCGAAGCGGGAAATTATGACAGGGTAAATAGTTACATTATCGCTGACACATATTTATTTATGTTGATCATTAAATTAATGGAAATGAGATCAAATGTACGCAGGCAATGCATCTGTGTCCATGTGAAAGGTGTACGTGGGGTTAGGTCCAGCGGTTCGTGCAACAAAGGGGCAGGGACCTGAAATACTCTCGATTAGGCCAGTGTTCGGTTTGGCACGATATCGCTCGACAAGCGCCAGTTTTCCTCGGAGTGCTGCCTATTCTCCCCTTGTATGTTGGCATAAATATGGTTTTCATCTCAAAGATTGAACTAAAACGTTCTACAAAGCTCTTTGACCAACTGAGTTATTCTTTATGAACTTTGGTATTGCTATTTCCTGCTTAAGTAGTCTTCTGTGTAATCATTTTTTTTTTAAACCGTCATCACTTTGTGAAGTAGGATAAAAACGGCAGTCGTTGAAACACATGTATATAAATATTAATTGAATGTACTTTATTCTCTAGATTTTACCGTAATCCTTCGGGACCAGCGAGATATGGGAAGATGCGGGACAGACCAGACGTAGGAAGACGAGGGACGGGCGAGACGTAGGAAGATGAGGGACGGGTGAGAGGTGGAAAGATAAAAGACCTGAAATGGTTGGAATAAATTAGTTTTGTACAAAAGAAAACTGAATATAGTATATTTACAAAGGATCATTAATCCATACTCAGTTTTCTATGGCAGGCAAAGAAATACAGACTCGAGAGCTTTAAATAGGAAAGAGAGTACTGCGTATGTTCTCTGGTTTTTCCAAAAGCACGGTATGACCACGCCGACTGGTATTTCGGTCTGACATTAAATAGAAATTGATAGATGTATTTGACAAGTCCATGCCAGATGGTAAATAGAATATACAACATTTATAAATATTTATTCTACAACATTTATTTGAATATATTCCGTGCGTATCGCCTCGGATTTCTGATTTGTTTTTTTTTATTTTTGTTTTGTTGTTTGTTTGTTGTTTGTTTTTGTTTTTGTTTTTTTTGGGGGGGTCGTGGTTTGGGATTTTTTTGGGGGGGCGTTGTTGTTACTTTGTGGGGTCGTTTTAGATGGCGTATATCTTGGGGTGGAGGTTCTGTTTATATGGGGAGAGATTAGGGTTGGGGCTGGTGTGTATCAGCTGCCAATTTGCATGTTTCATGTGGAAATCTAATCATCAAAATGTTAATTCTTTTTGCTTGTTGTTCATTTCTATACATTCTTAGACAGAAGACGGGTGGGAAAGGGGGTAAAGAAGAAGAAGAAAAATTACATTCGCCTTAATAATGAAATACTTGTACGAAGAACATTCTAAGGGCAGAAATACTTCCAGAATAGAAAAATAAAGTTGTTCCAAAAATGATGTCGCCACTGTGGCGATAAAAGTGTTATCACCACTGTAGCGATACAATATTTATCCCACTAAATTATTACAGCTACGACGATTTAAAAAAAAAAAACAAAGGAAAAGAAAGCCCATTCATTAATCTTTATCTACCAGTGTCCTCATTTGTTATTAAAAGATTTGACATCGAAATAAAACTAATTGAAATAAAATATTAGAAGATATTTTTTAAAAAAACAGTCACAATAAGACGATGAAAAAAGATTATTAGTCAACAGGGATGATAAATACTGAAATCTAAAATAAAATTTTATTAACTCTCGTCATTAGCAACTGATTTAAAATTTGTACAGGAATAACAAGTTTCACTGAACCTTTAGCATTTAGAAAAATACAGTATCATTATTAAAATGGTTCTTCAGTTTTTTTTCCACCTGAAAATCATGTATTTTCTTTGTATTGCAAAGACAAATACTTTTTGTACAAGGGAATTTCCTGAATTATTCCTATGTATATCATTTCCTGAACCGGAAAAGAGATACATGTAGAATACAGTTATGATTATTAATTTTTCCTAGAGTTTGAAGATATTACTATACGTTGGTTCCAGTCCAACCACATGCTACTTTACTTAGAATTATTGATGCCCATGTGACAGTGCTTTGGCAGTCGCTTTCCTTTCTTAATTCAATCTTAGCCGTGGTTTGTCAAATTTGCGCGAGAGTTTATGACTTTACGGTCACGCCTGACCTTGGTAGTTACTATTCACGTCCTGAAATAACTATAAGTCATAGTAAACGTGTCAAAAATGTCATTTACAATGAAATTAAATTAGACTTTTTTGAACCGGGGGCTCAACAATTCTCACATGTTAACATATGAACCATCAAGAGTATGTTGTGCAGGTTATTAGTGGATATTGTACAATTGACGCATCAGTTTGACCGCTTTACGTTATGTCGTAACATAACTTATTTCAATAGGAATAGCATTCACTTGCAGGAGATACTTGTGCAGGTTATTAGTAGATATTTTCCAATTGACTTGAAAAGATTAGGCTTGACATTATATATATATATATATATATATATATATATATATATATATATATATATATATATATATATATATATATATATATATATATATATATATATATATATATATACATAACATCGCATGTCATAGACCGCTGTATTAATTAACATTTTAATGACTGTTTGTCATTGTCTTGAGTTACTAACTTGAGGTTGTTTTTTTTATAGAAATTCTTCATTAAGCGTATGTCCTAAAACCTGACGTAATCTGGTAATTACTAACAAGTATTGTTCTCACAATCTACGTATAGACTGGGTTAAAGGAGATGACAAGTTTTACAAAGAAGAAAACTCAGCAGTGAAATTATTACAAAGTGATAACAAAGGTTGAAGATTAGATCAAAACGATCTCAAATTCTCATTTCTGCGCAAATTCTTTAAAAATATTAAGTTTCCAAAATTTCAAGTTTAAAGGCAAAGTTATAACTGAAATGCCCAAATCTTTCATAAAATATATTTGCCTTCAAAATTTATGACTTATAGTAACACTTAATCTGGTACCTTAAGCTTTTTCCACTCGAACTTCCGTCCGCTGAAGGTATGTGATGAAATTAACTGTAGAAGAAGAAGTTATATTCCGAGATGATTTTCACTCCTCCAGTTTGTTTTGTGCGCAGCATTAGACCCCAGAATAAAGTGGAAAATGGAATAAAACTATATCAAACCTTGAAGTCATTAAAAAAAAGATTTTACACAAGCTTCGACAATTAAACATCGAACTTGTAAACCGACTGGTTGGGTTAATTAAAACTCAGATGAAGTATAACACGTGACATTTATTGGTCAAAGAGGTGGAGCGTATTAATGTTCGTCATTGAAACAAAGTAGTCTAACACTTATTTTATTATTCCGTGATGCACGAAATCGAAAGCTACGAAATCTCGGATGATAGTCAGGTGAAAGGCTTCACCTTCTAATTAATGTTTTACTGAGTTACAAGGACCAAACACCCAACCAGATTTCGAGAAGGATCATTAACCTCGATGACAGCAAGTTTCAGATTGAACCAAGGTTAAAACCATTTACCTTATTTATGTGGAGTCTCGGCCTTCAGAATATGAAATATAAAATATTGGATATTTATCACTCATATTCGCTTTCTATCTTATCTTGCTGTCTATTTACTATCATCCTGTCTTTTTTCTATATGTGTCTTTTTGCCTTTATTCTTCTGTCAGTTTATTTATCTCACATTTTTCTTTATTTCTTACAAGCTATGTGTCAATTATATTGGGGAAGTAGTCAAACAGGAATGTCACCATCAGACAGGTTCAGGTGTGCCATTATACAAGTCATATATATGTCAACAAGTGTGAACGATGGAGACGATTTATTTATTTCCCACAGCAACAAAGTTTATTTGTAACTGAAAGTTTTGATTAGTCTGTGTTCTTTGTGCTTCACTATTAGAAAAGTAAACTTATCAATTAAATACTTTTTTTCACTCCCAATTTATTCCGGCTTAATATTAATTTGAACAAAGGTTTGTACCTGTATTTAGGTACATCATACTTGGTTAGGGAAAGTGATTTATTAGTTTGTTTATAGAGACCCTCACTTTAATATTACCAAACTAAAGTTTATACTCATAAACGAGCGCTATACTTTTCTCCCGGACCCTTTAAGACTTCTGCCACTAACTAGATCAGACTAAATAAAGGAATATTTTGCTAAAAATAAGAATGAGAATGATTCACTTCTTTTAAATATTTACATTTTCAAACCTTTAATATCGTAATACGAACGCTGTCGTTTCCGATTCCATTCTAAGAGATGGCATCAGACCACAATATTTTTTCCTTAATGTATAAGCATTAATCGATTAATATGCCATTTTTATCATAACTGATAGACCTCTATCACTTTTGGTTACACAATAATCCAACTTAGTTCAACAAATCCTCCAAGGTTTCATCATAGGTTGACCAGCTCGTTTTTGTGCATTACCTATGTAAACAAACTGATGTGGAGGAAATAATAAACAGGTGCCTGCATGACCCAGAAAGCAGAGATATTTCACATTCTACAATTCTACAGTTATTATCAAACAAGCAAATGCAAGTTTATATATAATTTCATAAAGGTTTATACCTGCCCTTGCATAATTATTACATTAATTTACTTTACCACATAAGTCATTGACAAACAGACCCTGCAAACAAGGCACTATTTCATTGGAATGTCTTCCTGATTTTGGTCAACTCAGTGGTGCGGTGGGGTGGGGGTGGGGTAAATGTGGTCTGCAGCCTGTAAACTGAGACTTTTTGCAGCAACTCCCAGTCAAACTAATATATCTTCAAGAAAGGCATATTTGAAACTTACTCAGTCACTGTTATCAAGTTTAATTCACTGCTAACAATTTGTAGTCATTTCAAATGATTTACAGTTGCTGTACAAGGTGTAGTTTAAAGCCTCAAGTGCCTCTAAGTGAGAAATTCAGTTTGTAGTAAAAAAAAAAATATTTATTGGAAGTGTTTCATGCAGTAAAATTAAGACTGGAAGTCGGAATAATCTCTATGCGAAAATTTTATTCAAAACTGCTCATGACAGTAAATGTAATTATAAATATTATTTACAAGTTAATTTGAATTCTTAATAATAATAATTAAATAAAAGTCAGAAACATCACAATTTTCGATGAAAAAAGTCTACATAAATCTAGATCTGTGGGGTAAAATGCACGTGTTAGACAGAGTATTAAATCTAGTGGCAGTAGGGCATGACGGCTAACTGCAAAATGCAAGAGAATACACAATACACCTAAGTCATCAGGTACTTGGCTTAGAAATAAACAAATACATCACTTGTCATATGGTAGTTACAAGGTGTCAGGCATGTGTCAAGTTTTCAGGGTAGCTGATAGGATGCAAAAGTTACATATAAATTTGGGAGCTGAATGAAGGTATATTAGGTCAATGTAAGCTTAACACTGAATACAACGATGACAGTCGACCAAAAGAGAAGATAGACAGTTTCAAGTCGGCAATTCTCCTTGGAATAAGGGCAGTAACTCTGTGCAGTGAAGGTGCACCCACTGCATCTGTTTCATCACAATCCAGGACAGAATGAGTGAAGCTGAGTTTTTCCCTGGTGGTCAACTCAAATGTTGATGGAGAGTTATATCAAGACCAGACTGTGAGAGTGCCTCCAAGCTTTAACTGATGTGGTCTGTTCCCTGTCCCAAATCATACCTGAAAAAGACAACATAATGTCAGGATTTTTGGAAGAACGAGACCGATAGATAATGACAAAATGGTAGATGCATCAAGTGCATACCTAAAGTATCATCATTATGCAGATTGTAAAGGAGAGGAAATAGGGAGTCTGCTGGAAAATGATACTACAGTACGTAAAGTGCCCCTTTCAACCATCTGAATACAAGCTGTATAAGGAAGTGAAGACAAGCAAACCAGGTCCAAATCCTGCCGCACCAAATATTGGACTTACCGTCGATCTTCAGGAAACGCCTGTAGGTAATACAAAAGTACTATTCATTATCGCTAACGTGGATATGCCATCCACTTACAGAAGCAGCATGCAGACAGTATCTAATATTATGGCCAAGAATGTGTCAGAGCTCAATAAGAAGGACATGGCTGAAAAAGTAGAATTATTGAGCGAAGCAAGTACTATAAACGTTGCAACGGATGGCAGATACAATTCGACATAGTAAGTCACAAAAAGCCCGGCAAGATGTTTCACAAGTTAAGACTGAAAAGAAATTTATCATACGTGCGGGCTTCCAAAATTAACTTTGCTGGACTTGGAGCTTAACTAGAGGGACAAGGAATGGATGTGCACCGTCCAGGTGGTCATCCAGAGCGTAAAGCAAACCTGTAGCCCTTTGTACCACTGTTAGAGTATGCCATATGAAAGGAGATCGGTAAGGTGCATTTGTAAATATGCCACCAAAGGAGGAGATGCAAGATCAGCTTAAGGAAAAGACTATGCCCTCAGATTTCTTGATCCCATCAGGAAAGAACAATGGCAAGCTGACCCAGTTCATTTTGGAACAATCTCAATTTCGACACTTTAGCAAAGCAAATTTGAGCTCAGACATGTTTTCTAGAACACCTCGATCAGAAAAGCAGGAAGCACATAAGACCCTGAGCCAGGATGTAAACTCTAGATGTAATATGATTCTAAAAGACTTAATGAATGACGAAGAGAATCCTTTCACAAGCAGCTGATTTGCGAAATTAGTTTTTCACATACCCGTCACCCTTTCCAAAAATAGATTTATGCAGCATCATTTATCGAGGATCCATTTTGATCAAGCTAGTTATTATCACTTACAGACTACCACCGTAAATGTACTTTGAACGGAAATGGATTTGACAGTACTTGCAGTGAGATGCTAAAGTCTGCTTCAAAAATCCAAAATCCTTTAACAGATTCAATAGTTTTCAACCACTTTTTAGCAATAGTTTTCGACCACTTTTTAGCAACAGTTTGCCTTTATTTAATCAGATCTAACCAGGGTGTAAGTTTCAACGGGTTCCGAAGAGAACAATAAGAGTGAATTTAAATTAACTGGTAAAAACAAATATTGTTTTATGCCCTGTGTCATTTATTGGGGGTAAAACAGCAAGATTTGTATAATAAATAATAAAGAAATTGAAAGAAGAAATACAATTGCCATCCTTATTACTGGTGGCAAATTCAGTTCAGTCTCTTACTGAATGACAAGGTCGTACATTTCCCAATTATCTCGTTATTTTCTGTAGAAAGTAAATTAAGAGAACATGTTATTTCAATGATGCCAGATTTCAGAGCAATTCCATTTTAATACTTGTATGCACGTGGGCCTAGACTGAATTTTGCGAAGAATAGTTTGAAGAAAAATAAAAATTACTTGCAACCATTTTCTAATAGATAGACATTTTTACCGGATTGAACGCTGCGATAAATTGTAAAGAATTGGTATAATCAAAACCTAGAGTATGCCTTCGTGAATCTCTCCTGTTTGTTACTGACATTTCTAAAGAGAACGAATTTTTAATTTTTTTTTATGAAATCACTAAAGCAGGAAAAAAAAGAACATAAATACAAAACTGATCATGAAGAATTAATGTGTGTATATTTGTGTGCACGTGACTGACATCAGTATACTGGTTTGTACATATTATTTCAGTCTCAAAGGTTTACATAAAATTAGCCACAAATTGTTTTGCTTTCTGCTGCATGCGTTTCTTAGATCGAAGGAACTAATTTTAACAGGCTATAAGAGGTATATCGGAACAGATGGTTTGTCTTCACGAAAGTCGTAGACTTCAATTTTCTTCAAGAATAACTGTACCATAAATAAACGGTTTATACAGAAATGTTAGATTAGAGCTAATGCCAACATACAAAAATAGTTTTATACCAGACGTATGCTTCATCCTTTACGATCCAGAATGCTACACACTCGTCCCTGTTTTATACTTAATTCCCTTGCCGACTCGAACGAAGCCAACTACGAGAAAAAGGTGAGTGCCGAGCTAGGATAATTTAAGGGAGCAGGGAATTTGTAGATATCAGTTTTCTTGAGAGAAACCGGAATAAAGGATGTATTCAAAAATGGTGATGCCGACAAATGATGCACATAAATAAAGAGTAATAAAAACAATTTTTGCAAATGTTTCTTTCCATTTTAATGCCTATTGGAAAATTTGTACTGACTCTTTGTATCAGATCTAAAGGATAAGGTTTGCTAAGAAATGATGGACCGTTTGAAATAATTGTATGCCTCTACCTTAATATTGCCAATATTTTTGGTACGATTACTAAATTAGAAAGAAATGACCCCTACGTAAGGTGTAGCGTAGAGTCAGACCATGCCATTTTAAGACAATGATCTGCTAAGTCAAGCACCTCTATTATGTGTCCATCCACCATGCAGTTTTACATATAGTCCCTACGCCCACAAACTCCGCGGATACATACGAATGTTAAGAGTTACACAAAATAGTTCTATACATTTTACCGCTGCTTTTCTTTCTGTTGTGATGACTTACCTGCATCATACTGATATATATCTCGATTCTAATTTTGAATTAAGTAACAAATGTTGGTCAAAATTTCCAAACATGTATGTTGCAAAGTGTACCCATATGTTCTTTGGAGCACTTCCATTTTCAGACTCTTCAATTTCGAAGGTAAGAAGTTCGCAATCCCATCATGCTTCAATGGAGGTGATTAAGCAGTTTACGAAAGAAATTCTTTAAGCCTTTCCACTCATTTTATAAGAAGTAGCTTATGTATGCAGTATCTAATTAGCCTGAGCTACAAAACATAGACAAGACAAACAAGTTGATATAAACTAGTTGAAACATACTAAATTTAAAGGTTTAATTCCTGTAGAAACATCCATGTAAAGTTTTGCAAACATTACGGTTTTTCTGTTTTATTTGTTTGTCTTGTCTATGTTTTGTATATGCCTTTGAAAAAGACTCATTAAGAGTCGAAAGCGTTTAGGCTAGTTAGATACTAGTTTTGCACTGTTCGTTGTCAGTTTATTGCATTTACCTTAATCAGTCCCTGACACACGTGATCACTTGCTGGATCCAGTGCACTTGAAAGGAGTTATTCGCCATATGATTTGTATTCTTTATATATATATATATATATATATATATATATATATATATATATATAAAGACGGAGCCCTAGCCGCCAATGATTTTCTTGCAATTTAATGCCATTTGGAGGTTTCTCCCGGAATCTAAATTCTATCATTAACTGCTGTTTTGGCGCCCAAGACCTCTGGCGCCCAGGGCAACCGCCCCGTCAGCCTCCCCCACCCCGTTAGTACGCTTCTGATAGTATGTGTGTTCCTCCCAAACAAGAAATGTAAATCTTGACAGGCTATTGTAACTTTGTATCACTGGTATTGTAAACAGTGCAGTAAAATCCCATGGAACATGTACACATAACCGTTATGAAGACCCACGTTCTTGTAGGTTACTTGGTTCAGGTTCAGTTCTTTTTTTCTCACACTCCTCAGATTTCCCCGTATTTTGCCCCGTGTGTGTGTGTGTGTGTGTGTGTGTGTGTGTGTGTGTGTGAGAGAGAGAGAGAGAGAGAGAGAGAGAGATTAAAGGGAAATCGGAGATGATTTGGTTGAATGCATAATTCATTTAGAAACAGGGATGATTATTTTTTTTCTCGTTATTTTCTTTCTTTCTTTCTAATGATTAATCAGTGGAAATTTATCACTGATTCAGAGAGCGTACAGTTCAAGCAGAACCTATTGCGCGTAGTAATACGCCATGATTGGATGACAATTTTGATATATTGGTACATGAAATTGCTCTATACCAACACTTAAAAGTCATGTTATTTTTAATGTTTGCGGGGTATATATATATATATATATATATATATATATATATATATATATATATATATATATATATATATATATATATATATATATATATATGCAAGGAGTATACGTGTGTGTCTATGTTTTAACATTTAATGCGACATTATTTTCACTAAAGGAGAATTATTGTCTCAATTAATGCTAATTTTCCTCTCAAAGCTATCAAGGAAAATTTATTAGATTCTGCTCCCAGTTTACTCCATGCTATGCCCTTTTCATCAGAATCCATCATGTTCATGAATTTACGGTCATTTCAAATTACTGCAGTAATTTGATGTAGAAATGTTTTATTAGCTTTCAGCGAACTGTGCATTTCGATCAGGTCAATATTCCATTAAATAACTTTCCTGTAAAAGCAATTTCACTTTGTTATTACCTCGAGAAATGAATCTTTAATATGGGATCAAGCAAACATTTTCCGCCCGAACGTCTGAAGAAATGGGTTTGAACTACCGTGGTCACTTTATAAATGACCCTGAGGTAGATAAAGGTAGATAGATACCCGGTATTACATATACTGACCTCTCTCTCTCTGCCTACCCATATACTTTGAACTAGACATTCGCTCTTCAAAATGCGAGTGATTTCAACCCGTCAGATCTGACACACGATTCAAACAATAACACAAAAAAGTTATCCACCATTTCAAGAGAATCTATTCATTCTAACAACTGCAGAGAATCTAGACGCCAGTAAAGACAGTTTCTGCTCATGTAAAGGGCCCCGTTTGTTATACTGTATGTTATGTGTGAAGCCATTTATGAAATGCGGTATCACTCGACACCAAAGGTCAAACTATTGATCATGTTAGATATATACAAGTCGAAACAGCGTAATCTTATTAGTAGTTTTCTTACTTAAGGGCATCAGATACTTAATTTGCCACCTAATTACGAACGGTAGAAGCAATATAGGAGGGACAGGCGTTCGTTAAGAAAATAGTGTCTTCAGCTGCATTTCAGCATTGGTTTCGAACATTTACCTGTAACTTTTGTTGTCTTTTTTTAAAACTTGCTCGGTTGTGGATATGGGGAGAAATGCACGGTATTTATCTTTTAATCTTATCGATTATTGTTTAAATATACAATATACTGGCGCTTTGAAAGCCCATAACATCTTTTCTTTCACAAACTCTTCCCCAATAAAAAAAATAAATAATTAAAATAGTCAGTACCCAACATTTACAACAGTGTCACTGTCTTATCCGTATTTAAATACTCAACTTGAGGACTTTTTGTTAGGACCTGCTTGCTGACCTAAAGCTACATCACAAAAGAGCAAAATCATGTCTTCGAGTTATGTAATCGGCAGTGATAAAAATTCGAGTTATGTAATCTGCAGGGAGAAAAAGTGTTACTTCTATTACGTCTTTGCGAACGGACGGGAACGGGCCAAATTATCCTAGTCGCAAAGGCTGTACCCATTTTTTTTTTGTTCGCGGTGATGCTGTGAATAATGGCAACGCTTGTGACGATGTATTGATTGCGGCTGAAATAGTGTGCCGGTGTTGTTGTTTTTGTTGTTGTTGTTGTTGTTGTTGTTGTTGTTGTTGTTGAAGAGTCGGAGGAGGAGGAAGATGTAACATGGTAGCGATGATGATAAGGTCACGTCAGTTTTATTAATGGTGTTGGTGGTGCAGGCAGGCATGGTAGATTACGTGCTGATTATCGTGATTATGTTGATGATTCTGACACGTACAAAAAAGATTTCGGAATTTATTATCTTATTCATGAAAAAACTCGCCTGCTATTGAGATACGATGTTCATTTGAGGTTAGATTATGAAGAATGATAAACGTGTTAACGTTGAATGACAACTGCGTTGTAATGCCATCATGCATAACTTTACTCAGGAAATTGTTTAGAATTTCTGGGTTTAGTTCTTGCTTGATTTATTTGCTTTTTGCTTAGTTCAATAGTCTGCGCTGAAACAGCGAAAACTTTGCTAATATACGTATGTCTGTCTGTCTGTATGATTGTATGTATATATGTATATAGAAGTCGCAACACCGTCATTTTCCATCCAGCCTCTTCCAGGTAGCAATTAATATCATTTGATGACGTCATAATTAGTGATTACTTTATTTGCAAATGTGATGTACGAGTTTGATGGTTCTCTAACGCCATCTAGAGTGATTGCCCATAACCGATAGAATGCTATTGCACCCACTAGGCTCGTGGTTATTCAGTGTTTTGTAAACACGTGACTGTTTAATGTGTTGAAACAACAGTAATCAACACAGATTTAAACAGCTGTAAACTTATTTTCTACACTTGACTGTTAATGTCAACAACCTGTCATCTGGCGCGTTCTTTTGAAAGCATCTTAGCGAAGTGCATCGAAGGTTGATCAAGTAGGAAATACAGTAATAGTATAGTATATACTACTATCATTTTCATTAAACACCAGTATGAGACAGTTTCTTTATCTCATACTGCTATTTAATATATATATATATATATATATATATATATATATATATATATATATATTATATATATATATATATATATATATATATATATATATATATATGCATATGTTCTTAATTTTCTTCAGAATTTAGAATAGCACCCCAAGAATTTCAGAAATATTCTGGTCGGAAACATATTTACTACTATTCGACACTGTACTTCTACGATACATTGTTGCCAGCCTGAACGGTACATTTACATTTCAGATATGACATCTGCTATCATAAGTTTGCAGTAACTGAAGAATAAATCTGTCAAATGTTATGAAGGTAGCCATTCCATCTTGTTCGTCGATGATTGATATTGATACCAAGTCTCAGAGATACACGTAATTATATATGCACTTGTGGTGCATTCTTTATTCAACACGGAAGTATGTTCCTACGTTCTACAAATGCATTATTCTTTCCATGATTTTCCTAACTTTTTGCAAAATTATATCACTGACACTAAGTAGAATAACTAACATTTGTCCAGTCCTTCCAATCGCACGCTCTGATTGAACTAACTAATCAGCGCTAAAAGAGACAGTGGCGACAAAAAAGAATTTAACGGTCGAGATGATAAAGGCCCTTCATCTTGGATAGTGGTAGTGGGCATTTTAGAGAAGCAAACACCCTTAATGCAAGTCGAGTTTGTTGCATTTACATAACTTGCGTTGGGGGGGGGGGGTGTACAGCAATAATACATTAGTGGCATTAAGTAAAACTTAACTTTTTTATTCTCATACCCTAAGATAAAGTGTATAACTTACTTTACTTACATAGAAGTGACATAGGAATCCATATTCCAGCTGCGGGAAAGATTTCAGATAAATCAAAGAGGCTCATCTGAGTTCCTCACAACAAAATTCAGGCACCAAGGGATGGATTTCTCTATTACACCCTTATGCATATGAAGGTTATTTTTTCTTATTCCTGATTTTTTCTTGTTAAATTTATAACTGTGGATAAAAAATTAAAAAAATGCAATCTACTGCTAGGAGATGGACGTACTTTGGGAGTGAAAACGAGATGATGTATATTTTAGGGTATCAGATGCATTCCTGTGGAGAAATTTTACCAACATGGCTTTCTCACATGTCTAGAATTCGAGCATCCTTAGAACGAGTTAAAATGGTATGAGAGCAGTTAATAAGTATATATTACACAGGCAGATAAATCTCTTCTCGCTTCCTTTAGTCTTGTTCTTTATTCTGAACGATTGAGACTTCACCTCTTTTATACAATGGCTAAAAATGGAATCAAAATTAACTCTGATAAAATACGACAACCCCCAAAATTTGAATTTCAGTAAATAAAAAATTCAATTGCAAATTGATTCAATTTTTTTTTTTACTGCAAAGGATATGTAGAGACTATATAGGGAAAATACTTGTAATCCGAGTCCAAATGCAATATATACTACGTGATCCTCTCTTCTCACGAGAAGAGTAATGGGGGGGGGGGGGGATAGCAATGTCTATATTCTTAATTTGTCTTATGATGAATGTTTGTTTTTTCTTTTTTTGTTTTTGTTTTTTTTGGGGTGGGGGGTGTTTTCTATTTTTATTTTTTTATTATATGCTTGTTTGATAATAACGTGTGCCATTTGTATGAACCAGCTCTTATCTTATATCCTAAAATATTCCCCTTACCCCTATGTATGTACACGTTTTCTTCAGTGAGACAGACAGTATTGATTTTGTTGTTTCTACATATGGCAATGAATGCTCTGTGTGACACAGGACTTAACCATGAATAATGTTGTTCTTTAGCTGGTCTGTTTTTGTAGTTCAAGTAGCAATGTTGTCCATGATGTCGAACAGTTGCATACATTTTTCATCCCTTGTAGTTGAATTTACTTTCTCAAAATTAGGTTTAACATTCGGTTTCACAAATGAAATAATTCACTCTGTTCCCGAAATGGAATCTTTTACAGACAATTTGATTTCCCAGAGGACTGGCATTTTTTTTTGGTGCCGGAATAGTATGTTTTTAATCTAATAAATGCGGTAATTTTTCAACCGATAAAAAGTTGTTACACATCTACAGACAGAGGGAGTGGGGTAATGGTAATATTGATTGAAGCCAATGATGATCAAGATATTCTTTCCAACCTTAAACATTTCACGATTTTGTTTTTCAGATAAAAATTTTAAACCCTTTTTTTTTAGAGATGACGGATGTCTAATATCCTCAAAAGGATGATTGATTATGATCTCTGTTAAACTACTTCAGACTCATTCCCTCCTGAACATTATTCTGATTTGATTGCAGTAGACGATAGGAATGGATGATGACTCTCATCTCACAATTGGTTACTTGATATCGGATAGAAAACCAGCGTCTGCGATTGCAATGCGCAAAATTTTCTTTCATAGATTTGTAAATACAATTAGATTACACAACGGTAGTTAATTTAGATCGTATGTGCGAGGCAAACAGAATCTGTAAATGTTCATTTCCAAGTTGGTGTGCTGCTATTTTGAATTCAAGTACATTAGAGGGTGCATTAAAGAACGTAGGCAGGAATTTAAATCGATCGAAGAACTGCGTTGCAATTCTGCTCACTTTGGACTTACTTTTCCTTACGACATAAAAACTTGAAAATTATAACAGAAAATATATTACTCTGATTATTCTTTTTTGTACATGAGTCAACCAAATGTTTTTGGAGAGAGAGAGAAAAATATCTGTGGTACATTTTGAAATTTCAAATGTTAGTATTTGTCAGTGCGTTTCAGTTAGTATTATGATGTAAAATCCAATAATTGCCTCAAATAAAGGAGCGGTTGAAAGTATCATTTTAAGAATTTCGATAATTTTAACTTTTCCAATAATTCTTCAAAGAAATCATTTGCCTGCTTTTATATGACTCCATCTTGAAACTTGTTTTAAACATCATCTCCAAAAACATACACTCTTGTCAACCAAAAAGACGAACACTCTTTTCAATCAAAATGTACCAATAACAATATTTAATTTCACTGCCAATGGAAAATAAAATGGCGAAATAGAAAATCACGGAAAACGTTTGTGATTTCTATTTTATCCTTATTGGGACAATAATACTAGTGCGGATAACAAATCACACGGAATGTCTTACAGATTCATGTCCATGCCCTTTTAATCCGTAGTAATGAAAATCTCGGGTTTTGCCAGTGTTTTGATGACTTCAAACAAAGGTTTTCAAAGATTTATCTTTATTTCTACAATAAAATATCTTGTCATTATAGGCCTTTACATCCAGACAGATATCGTTCTAATCCGGGCTGAATATTTCGCCATATCGCCTGTTACGACTTATTTCATTCATATTTTTGCAATATTTATTTCGTTCAGATGTGACAAGACTTATTTCATTCAAATGTGACAAGACGTATTTAATTAAATTTGTGACAAAGATTATTTCATTCATTTGTGATAAGACTTATTTCATTTAAATGTGACAAGACGTATTTAATTCATGTGTGACAAGGTTTATTTAATTCAAATGTGACAAGACTTATTTAATTCAAATGTGACAAGACTTATTTCATTCAAATGTGACAAGACTTATTTCATTCAACTGTGACAAAGATTATTCCATTCATATATGACTAGACTTATTTCATTCATATGTGGCAAGACTTATTTCATTCAAATGTGACATGAGGTATTTCATTCAGATGTGACAATACTTATTTCATTCATATGTGACACGATTTATTTCATTTATATATAACAAGACTTACGTCATTAATATGTGGCAAGACTTATTTCATTTATATGTGACAAAAGTTATTTCACTGAAAAGTGACAAGACTTATTTCATTCAAACGTGACAAGACTAATTTAATTCAAACATGACAAGAGTTATTTCACTGCAATATGACAGATTATTTCATTCATATGTGACATGACTTATTTCATTCGGATGTGACAAGACGTATTTCATTTATATGTGACAAGAGTTATTGTATTGAAATATGACAAGACTTATTTCATTCCGATGTGACAAGATTTATTTCATTCATATGTGACAAGAGTTATTTCACTGAAATGTGACAGATTTTATTTCATTCATTTATGACAAGACTTTTTTTTATTCAACTGTGACAAAGATTATTTCATTCATATGTGATTTACGTCATTCATATGTGACAAGATTTATTTCATTCAAATGTGACAAGACTTATTTCATTCAAATATGACAAAGATTATTTCATTCGTATGTGATTTATTTCATTCATATCTGATTTATTTTATTCATACGTCAAATACGTTATAAAATCTATTGCTAACATATAGATTTTCCAATGAAAACGATCATATTGAAATAATGTGGAATCTTGATAAATTTTTTCCGCAGTAAGATATCTTCGGAAGGAAATTGTTATGACTAAACTGAAAAATGAAATCCCAGGTATTTCTTACATAATTCTTACACAGGAATATTACATATGAAAGACTTTCTGCCTGACATTTAAAATTCAATTAATTTTAAATTTTAGTAAGTAAAGTTTGCTGTAAAATATCAATAATAGTATCCAATTAAACGCTTACATTTTGTTATTGAAAATAGCGACGCCAACTCGGCAATTAGAATAGTTATTCTTAAACGCAAAACTTACATTCTCTTACTGAGGTTCATCGTTTTCTTATGTAACAGCCTTCTCTAATTTACTTCATTATGCAGTACAGCTTTCAAAGCTATAGGGCAATTGATAATGTGAATAGGCTTCATGTGTGTGTGTGTGTGTGTGTGTGTGTGTGTGATTTGGATATTTAAGGTAGCTTTAGCAATTTTTCAGTCATGTCGCTACGATGTCTGCAGTGTGGCAGTTTATAGTGATGTCTAGCACTGGGGCATCATGCCGCAGACATGTAGCATGATGTCCCACCCAGTCACATCCTGGCATCAGGCCGACCAGTACTAACACTAACCTCTTATTGCTGAGCGCCAAGCAAGGAAGCTGTTAGTACCATGTAGTGGGGGCTGCCATATTGGTCGTTTTCCAGTCAAGCCAGTCACATGACAGTCGTATTACACATATACTTTCAACCCAATGGTTACCATATAGAAAATATAGCTGTGGTTGGTACTGATAACAACAAAGACAATTCCTAAAAGTGTTATGCATACCATGAAATGACTTATTTGCTTGCTTATTTTTCAATTTGTTCCTCTCTTCTTGCACCGCATGTAGTTCTGTAAATATTAATTTGCTTAAGTTGATATATTCGGGTATTATCGGTCCTTCATCCGTAATCCCCATGTAAAGATAATGACGAATACTTGACATTAGCTAATTAGCCCAAATAAACCTTACATTTATCATAAATGGAATATATATATTGACTTTGCTTGTGATCATGAGAACTATTGTTACTGTAGTAGGTGTTTCCGCTAGTGTGTGAGAAGGCACTTCCTTCAAAGCAAGAGCGTGGTCCAAATTTTAAAAACTGCTATCTTTTCAGATATATGAGCAGTTGTATACTTTAGAAGGTACTTCGTTCAGTTCTGTTGGATCTTAAAATTGTCAATAATCGTGAATGTTAAACGAAGTATAGTCGGTGAATATGACATGAATACATGTATATAAATTTAAATATTGACATACTAATATAGTAAAAGTGCAATAAATGACATAGAAAGTAGAATGCTATTTATGTTTGTATGTCATTTTATGGTAATTACAAGAAATGTTAACTGACCAACAATGATTTATATGGATCCAGTTTGGCTCAGTCTCATAAAATCAGATCTCCACTGTCGTGCGTGAAGATCTGACAGCGATCGCTTAGGGGTCGTGTTCTGGTGACCTAAGTTATTACTATCAGCGCTAATTTTATCATCCAGTCAGATGAAGTCTTATATCTTCGCGTTTGGGAGAATGAGCAGTATGGCTGGAGAACATCAATGTGTGCCGTCGATTTCAGTCACTTTTAGATTTCTGAAAGCTGCATTTCCATTAGCTAATTTCAAAAGGTCACCAGAACATGACCCCTAAACGGTTGCTGTCATGTAAGACGTTATAGATCTGCTTTCAGTTAGATTGCAGTCTGGCTGGGCATGGTAATTGTCGTTCCTGCATATATCAAGTACCTTCAAACAGGACATCTACTGTCATATTTCGGTCATTGCAATCGATAGAAACTATGGTAACAACAGAAATTAACAAGTCATGGATGGGTCAACACTGTACTCGCCCTCTTTCTGGAGTCTATGATGGAACGTATGAGCACAAAAATGTGAAGTCGACGTGTTGTAGCTACACTATTCAGACCTGACACTATTTTCATTTTTTTTATATAAATTAACATCCGAAACACGTGTCACTTACAACGTGTGTAATTTCGCTAACTACTCGAGCAGTGGTTCCCAAAGTGAGCGTTTCCGCCCCCCTGGGGGCGGTGGGATTACCGGGGGGGGGGGCACTAATGCTGAATAATACTTCTTACGGGGTAAGGTAGGGAGCGCTAATGATAACCAAGGGGGCGGTGGCCTGAACAAATTTGGGAACCACTGTACTAGAGAGTTACATTGGACACAACGTACAGTATTATTATTAGTACTATTACTGTCTCAACATATTTCTTTTAATGTTCAATATATGCTATATTATAGCTATTACGATGGCAATTGCAGTAGTTTCCAAATTATGAACTGGAATATGTCACAGGGTAGGGCTGAGATGAACTTGGCTATGTCCCAGGGTAGGGCTGAGATGAACTCGTCTATGTCCCTGAGTATCGCTGAGATGAACTAGTATATGTCCCAGGGTAGAGCTGAGATGAACTAATCTATGTCCCAGATTAGTGTTACGAGTCTATGCTCTTAAAATAAGTAACAGAAAAGAGTGAAGACAACAAGCTTTGTAAAATTTAACAAATAATTTATTTCCCTAGAATAGAAAGTGAAAAATGAGGAAAAAGAACTTACGGTTTTGCGAATTAATCCAAATATAATCCAAGAATTAAAAATTGAAGTCCTAGTAATAAAAGTCCTGAACGAAACTGAGTTCGAGTCCCGATGAAATCCGAAATTGAAGGCGATGACGTCTGTTGTGGTCAGCGAAGTGCTGCTGTGTCAACAGTCTCTTGTTGAATCACAGAAAATATTATTCCAGTTTTGAATTCAGTATAAATTCCAATAAATGTCTTTATTCAGGAATTTTGTCAGAGTACTTTTGTATTTCCAGGGAAAAGAATCACTTGAATTCAATAATTTGAAGAAAATAAAATTCAGCCCAAACTGGTCACAACGTAATACAACTTAACGTGTCAAGTGTTTTAAGCCCAACTGACCCAACCTTTATCAAAACATCAGTTATGCGACTAATTAAGACGCAAAACAGATACCCGGATGAGAGTCAAAAGTTCATTCTGGAAAAAATAGAAGTTTGTTACCAATTGATATATGCTTAATATCACGTAGTCCAGGTATGACCTTGACTCAGCTTAATGATTCTTACTCTAAGAAAGATATTTTTAAAAAAAGTTGTTTACCAAAACCGTCACTGATTTTAAAACAAGGTCAGCCACTAGATCCAATGTTTCTGTTATTAGTTGTTTACGTCAATGAAATAAAAAATTTAAAAAAGTAAATCAGGTCAAACAGAACTGAACTCAACTTTTGGACAATGTCAAATCCAGTAAACAATGTTACATTACAATAGCATGTAATGGAATTAAAAAATTTAAAACAAACAAACAATTAAATTAATATATAGAACAGTAGGGTTGAGATGAACTGGGTTTTATTCTAGGGAAGGGCTGAAAGTGAACTGAGCTATAACCCAGGGTAGGGCTGATATGATCTGGGTTATGTCCCAGTGTATGGCTGAGATGAACTGGGTTATGTCCCAGGAAAGGGCTGTAATACCTATACACTGCAAGGGCAAATATAATCTGGTATTATCAGGGTCACTAACTGTATACGTGCATTGAAAGCGGTCATCTAAATTATTTACATGTTGTGTAATAAGATACAAGTGCGACAGGGTAGGATTGATGACATTGCGCACTGTTTGTTGCAGATCATAATATGTGTATTCATGTTAATTGATGAGTCAACAATCCTATAGCTTCTTGTTCCTTACACACTGGTTCGTGTATTTCTAACACAATAGTAAACGTTACACCTCCTCCCAATCCAGGCCCTTTTTCTTGACACGAAGTGTTTTAGTGTCAATTAATATCCTTAGGTATCACAATCATCACACATGTTAGGTGGTTATGGGGATGGGTTTTGACAGTGTGTTTCATCCTCGAAAGAAACATAAAGGAAAATACTAGACCATATTCTTACATTTTGTACCTGATTTTGCCTTGAACAAATTGCAAGGGTGCCAAGAAACTGGTCAGAGATTTAAAGTACAGTAAATTGTCAATTGTGATCTAGAAAATTTAACTTGATTGATCGATATTTAGATGTATAACATGTACAGAAAGACATATTAGCATAGAATATGAAAATATTCCAGACTGCTTATTTTGGGATCTTCACAATGTTTGACACTGAAAATTGTTTCATTATTATTATTATTATTATTATTATTACTAAAATTCATGCACAGTTGAACATTGTTTACATTTTTTAAAAATACTGCTTATGGCCATTACGGGCCTCACTACCTTTTGCGGAACTACTGTCGGCCTGTTTGGAACTGACAACAATGCATTTTATTTGTAAACATTATGTGCAAAAACAGCTAAATTGTTCAGTATCTCCAAGGGTAATAAAAAATCTACTTCTCCTTGTCATTAAATGGAATATCTATACGTGTCAATGACATTTCTTCATCAGTGCATAAAGAGCTCCATTTTGTTGTACACTGCATCAATGTCTGTGGACAAAATTGTATGGAATTTTTTATTACTATAAGTTATTTTTTCGCACACTCACTGCTAAAAGTTACAAGATACTCAATTCACGGAAATGGGACATCACTGTTACCATAATATTTAGCTATTTCTTCACAATTGGAGTAACATACCCCACTCACCTGTACAGAATTGTGCATCACCAACAGTCTTTGACTGAACAGTATTCGCGACTAGTGTGCAAAGGACAGGTTTTATGCACAAATTTGATGTTGCATACACCTGCCTTATATATAAATTCATTAAAAAAAATAGAATACGTGAGTGAGGTCCATATTTTTGGATAGGTATAATAAAGTCAAACATAAGAATATCATTCACTTGACCTGGCAAGTCAGTGAGAATTCATAGAATAAAAAGTTGATGCACCCCACCCCCAAATTTAAACATGCATTTTTCATGTCCGAAGGCCATTTTTGAGAACACGTGATGCTCACAGTGCAAACACAAGCCATTTCCCTGTGTGATAATTTTGAAAAACATTGTATATTGAATAGCTTGATGCAATTCAAAATAGTTTTCATCCAGGCAGTTTTTGTGATATTCTACCTGCCTTGAATCAACGTGTCTACTGCTATAAGTGGCTAGCTCTGCTTCCTAGCCGACTATTGCTATTTCACTGGCTACATACTGTGCAGTGACTAAATGAGGTGTACAAGCCTCACATCAATTTCAAGAACAACACAAGCTGGTAAAACCAAATTCACAAATATATCCATATCTTTAATTATTACACAATCATAGCTTAGAAAGTTACACCTAGCCTTAAGTTAAGAAATTTACCTGGGGCCAATTTACGAAATTGCCCCCTGCAACCTGAGCAAAATGAGGTGAGTTATGTATGACACTTTTCGATGAACGAAATTACACAAGGTTGAGAATCAAACTGACAGATTGCGTCCGACGTACCATTTTGGTGGCGGGTAGTCTAATTCATCTCTTCTGTAACTTCTATGTTGTGATAAAATTGTCCATCCGATTGAAGCAGGCATACATTTTTACGGACACGTCAGCTCTGTCTGCAACCGGTGTGTTTGGTGACGAGGTTTTCGAATATAACGGTAAGATTTGGACGGGATATTTCGTTTCCTGCATTTACAAAGCTCTGATGATACGTTTAGACTTCACTTTGTGACGTCCGTTTTTCATCATCAAAATTGTTTGTGTCCATTGGCGCTACTGCAAACTGTAAGTATGACAATAAACAATCCATCGGCCAGGTTGTATGTGCACAGGCCAACAAAACATTAATTAAAAATAGGTCGTATCCATCACTACTTCTTGCAATCACCCGAGGGGCCCCGAATGTAACTATTAGTAAATGTACCCGAGTCAAAGTTCGGTACAGTGGACCAAAAAGTGTAGTCAATTGCAAATTATTGAGGCTTATTTATCATAGTTAATCTCGTGGCATCATTTATGTCCAAACAGTAATTCAACATCATAAAGTCATTTCTAAGCACCACTATTAGCCGTATAAGAGGTATTTATACACTGGTTGGAAATATTCGTTCATGTGAATTAAAATCTTTGAAAAAGATCATAAACTTTTAACGGCAAACATGTGCCAATGGCAGAAAAAGTTGACATAATCTGAGTTCAAATTACTATGCAAATTTGAGAGCAGTTTTCTTTACCACATTTATAATCCGTATAAATCACATTCTCCTCCTCATCATCATCATTATCTACAACAATCCCCTCAACAACCATAAAACAAACAAAACTAACAAAGCATGAGAAAGAAGAAAGACTACCTTCCCTATTCCTCGCTTTGTCTTCTTTATTTTCGGCGTTGCTGTCATCTTTGTCACTAGCAGCTGATACAAACTCAGAGATTTTTACTTGAAACCTTGTCAGGCGTAGACATGCTTTAATGGTTCCGAGATTTAAATGTCGTGTGTAAGTCATACATATTGAACATGAAATAAGGGTGATAGGTATTTGAAGAAAAGAAACATATCCATCAGTTTTACAATATACATATTACAAATAAAAAGTATCCATTAACGTAACGAAGGAAACGCAGAATTCTAGAATTAAGACAGGGACGCTAATATTCCTGTCAATGACACGGTTTAAAAGTGTTACTGTAAGACTCACAGTACTAATTCAGTTCCCATAGCAAACCTATGCAAACACCATGATATTGAAAATTCAATAACTTTAAATTTCTGAGTGCTTATGATCAAACCTATATTTATCACTGCAGATGAAACCTGGATGACAGCTTCTGTGTAGAGAAAATGGTATGAGCCGCAGCATTTTCTGGACCTACATGTGTTTGAAACATATGCTTTCAATTCCGCACAAAAGAGTCAGGTGCTAATTTCAGTAATGAGTGTTCCAAGCTCAAGACTGTTAATGGACTGAAATTCCATCAAGAAAACGATGTCTCGATTTTTTTTTTCAGGTACAGCTTGGATAAGCTCTCAGAAGATTCTTTTTCCTACAAAATAACTTTCATTATCAACCAATCCTGGCCACCCAAACCCATATATACTCTATTTTATGTTCACCCATTTCCAGGCTGGTTCCCATTTTTCCCTACAATTAGTACCGTGTGTCCAGTATTGAATGAATTGAATGTTAGAACGCTGTCGTGATTGGCATCGTCCTCAGTTCACAACAAGTCATCTCAGACCTGTTTCACAGAGACAGATGATCTCATGCCTATTTCACAGAGACGGATGATGTCAGGCCTATATCACAGAGACGGATGATCTCAGACCTATTTCACAGATACAGATGATTTTATACCTATTTGATATAGACGGCTGTTCCAATGCCTATTTCACAGAGACAGATGATCCCAGGCCAATTTCCACAGACAGCTGATCACAGGCCTATTTCACAGAGATAAATGATCCCAGGCCTATTTCACAGAGACGGATGATCCCAGGCTTATGTCACAGAGACGGATGATCTCAGGCCTATTTCACAAAGACGGATGATCTCAGGCTTATTTCACATAGACAGAAAGCCAGTGCCAGACGAAATTTAAAGAATTTTTCTTGGAGAGCTCATAAATCTTACGAACGCTATTCTTGAGCATTTGATAGTTTATCTGATTTAGATGACGAGAGTTTCGTCGCTTTTTCAGTCTTTTCATCAAAACTACTGAAGTACCAGAACAAATGATACTATTTTATTTTCTTCTAAAATTGTGAATCTTTTGATTCTAACAGCTGTGAAGCTATTTCGCAATCACAATTATAACATCAGGCACAATTATAAGCAAACAAGTTCAATTTATTGCCTATGTTTATTGTCTTAAAAATTCAGGTTGTGCTTCTTCTGGTAAGTTGTATTGCGATGTTAAAGCCATTAGACAATCTGTAAAGCTCGCACTAAAATATTATAAATCCTTCATCAACGTATTTCAAATATAATCTAGTTCAGTTAAAGAAACGTGAAGTACGTGGCAAATCGACACGGGCAACGGTAATGCTCAAAGCATTTGCATTTATTTACATTATTCGGAGTTCACTCTTGTCAAAATGAGCTGCCTTTGAATTTACTGTAACCGGTTCAAAAAATCCCATCCAAACAAAGAGAAGCCGGACGGTTGGTCATATTAGGAAGCTTTATTTACGATCCAGTTAACCCGAGGAGTATAACCGATATATTAGACAGGAAATTAAATCACAGTGTGAGTTCGAGATCTGCGTGTTTTATGATTGCGATTCCTGCCACCTCGAGGTCATGAGAGGCAAGATTAATATGAAAGCCTTTCACGTTTCTCAGTTATAACAGAATTATGGATCCATGATCGGGATAGAAAATGAAGATTAATTTGACTTGCTACTAACTCGAGCTTTGTGACAAGTGCAATGGGACCCATTACATTTGAAATAAAATTTCCTGAAAAAGTTCGATGTCAAATACCTTTGAGGATATAGTTCAGATCTTCAACACAGATAATCTGTTCATAGATTTTTATCTTATTTATTTATTTATTTATTTATTCGTAAAACATGTTCTTCTTTGATGAAGAGCTGAATAATTTTTTCACTCTGATATCATCACAACACTTGCTTAATGTCACCTAAAATTACCAACGGTCTTGAACCACACATAACCTATTTTTGTACAGGTTGCAACCACCTCTCTCTTTGCAGATTTTAGACAACCTCAGAATCGTAGGACATGACAGAATTATACCCGTATAATTTATTCATGTCGGCATTGATATCAGTTGGAGAGAACCCTTAAAACACCCGGATTTTACTGGCTGCTCTTATCCACTAGCATAATTCTTCTTCCCTGACATTTTTACGTCGCTGTCATGTACCTATGTTACGTCACACCCATCTATCTGCAGGTGTCCGACGTGATGCACGCCCAGCTAACGATCGTTTTATAAAACGCTGTTTTGTCTATGGATTGACACTAAAGTTACTGACAGGTTCACAAAAGCAAACAAGTTATAATTTTAAAAAATTAACACTTTTCGTAGACTAAACAAATTGGTTGTTAATATAAGAAGACGGTGTGATGTGTGATTTGTATTTTTAACGAAGCTTTAACAATTTTTCAGTCATATTGCTAAGATTTCTGCATTGTGGCAGTTTATAATGATGTCTTTTTATGTCTTTGGTATGACTTGGTCGGGGTTCGAACCCGCGACCTCCCCCATTCGCGGCGAACGCTCTAACCACTTAGGCCACTGGAGCGGTCAGTGTTTTATTGTTGTGTGAACCTCTACGAGACGAAGTACAGCAGGATATATTACCACCTTTGCCAATGCTAACACAGTCCTTATTATATTTTTTCCGGACTATTCCATTTTGTTTTTTTTAAAAATATTTATGTTTTGACAGAACCAGTATCTGTTATCAGATTTATTTTGGCCTGGATCATAAGCAACGACGACACAGGAAAATTGCAAGGGGAATGCAAAATTTGCCATTAATTTTGATTTGTGCGTCCCATCGAAGTTTGCCTATTTTTATGAGATATTTTCTTTAGCAAAAATATTAAAAATTATGGAAAACGTTTAGAGAGTATGTAGCGAGACTGCCTTGAGTAATATACGTATTTAAAGGACTGCCTTGAGTGAGATACGTATTTAAAGTGCTGCCTTAAGTATTATACGTATTTAAAGGACTGCCTTGAGCAATATGCTATTTAAAGGACTGCCTTGAGTAACATACGTATTTAAAGGACTGCCTTGAGTAATATACTGTTTAAAGGACTGCCTTGAGTAATATACGTATTTAAAGGACTGCCTTGAGTAATATACGTATTTAAAGGACTGCCTTGAGTAATACACGTATTTAAAGGACTGCCTTGAGTAATATACTATTTAAAGGACTGCCTTGAGTAATATATGTATCTAAAAGCCTGCATAGAGTAATATATGTATTTAAAGGACTGCCTTGAGTAAAATGCGTATTTAAAAGACTGCCTTGAGTAACATACGTATTTAAAGGATTGCCTTGAGTAATAGTAAGGGACTGCATTAATTAATATACTTATTTAAAGGACTGACTTGAGTAATATACGTATTTAAAGGACGGCATTTGAGTAACAAATGTAGTTAAAGGACTGTCTTGAGCAATATACTTATTTTAAAGACTGCTTTGAGTAATATACGTATTTAAAGGACTGCCTTTGAGTAATATACTTATTTTATAGACTGCCCTGAGTAATATATGTTTTTAAAAGAATGTGCCAAAGTTGTGAAAATATTCAAAGACCTGATCGTAAAAAGCTTATTGAAATTTCCTTGACGGAGAAAGGATCATAATGTACGATCTGTATGGATTCTTAGTGGTACGATTCCCATGAATGGTAACTCGATAACTATACAGAGCACAAGAAGCTGTCTCCCGAGATAATGTAACTTATATTCAATAACATCGATCGTTCAATCTATGGATGCTAAAAACAAGACAATTAATTTGGACTGCATGTTTCACATCAAATGGTCGATGCAGCCCTACTGAATCCATCGTCTGGATGTAGATAAGGTATGTTTCGATCAGAATTAAGTATGTATGTTCACGGATTTATCCTAAGACAAACGTATGCCACCGATTTATACCCCTGACAGGGAGGACCTCCACGATAGATTTGCAGACCTCTGAAAAACGTCGTCATGGACCGCTAATTTTTCCATATCAATATTTGCCATTTTCTTTATGCTATTGATTGTAATCTTCGTAATATCAGGAGGAAATAAAGATACCAATCAATCAATTTTATGCATAAACGGGTTTCCACCTTATATATTGAGATTTGTTCCGGATATATATATATATATATATATATATATATATATATATATATATATATATATATATATATAGAGAGAGAGAGAGAGAGAGAGAGAGAGAGAGAGAGAGAGAGAGAGATCCGGAACAAATCTCCGTTTATATGATGAAGCAGAATCGAATAAAATTCGCTTGATAAAATTACATAATATTCATCTATGTTTAACTGTTTACATGTTTGTGAAAAACAGCAATTCACTCACCTCCAGCCATTGTGGTAACACCTATAACTCAGAGGTCACCTATGTATGTATGTATGTATGTATGTATGTATGTATGTATGTATGCATGTATGTATGTATGTATGTAGGTGTGTATGTATGTATGTGTGTGTGTGTGTGTGTGTGTGTGTGTGTGTGTGTGTGTGTGTGTGTGTGTGTGATTTGGATTTTTAACATGCTTTAACAATTTTCCAGTCATATCGCCATGATATCTGCAGTCAGCGTGGCAGTTTATAGTGATGTCAAGTACTGAGGCATCATACCGCAGACATGTAGCATCACCCAGTCACATTATACTTACACCAAGCCGACCAGTCTTAACACCTACCTCTTAATGCTGAGCGCCAAGCGAGGCAGCTGCTTGTACCATTTTTATAAGTCTTTGGTATGACTCTGCCGGGGTTCGAACCGGTGACCTCCAGCATCCGAGGCGAAAGCTCTAACCACTTAGGCAGGCGTATGTATGTATGTATGTATGTATGTATGTATGTATGTATGTATGTATGTATGAACTAAATGACATACTTAGCGAATTACCAGAATCCATTTCAAATGAATAGTTAAGTTGCTAAACAAAATTATTATTAAGCTCCGATTCACTTGTTTCAATCGCCGGTTTTTATATTTAACGTCAGAATTTACAATAGTAGTAAACTTTCTTAAATTTATTGACCTCTCACAAACACAGACACGCACACGCAAATTTAATTATCTTTAATATGCACAAAACGTGTAGTAACACATGAGTCAGTCATATCGAGGGTTGAACGTAAAATATGCCGACTACACTTTTTCACATCTTGACATAATTAATGTTAAATTTTTGAGTGTGTTATAAAAATATGTATAGATTTAATCTTTATTATTTTGCAATATTTTTGTAAAGGAAGTATTTCTCTTTATGAATCAAAGGTAAACTAATTCAATACGTCTCTTTCTCTTTTTTATTTTCTTTTTTGCTAAAAGGAGGTATCGGCAGTTAGTACATTTACCTTTAAGAAATGTTTTAAACTTGGCAGGTAAGTGGAGAAATGTTATGCTAGCATCTTTTATAAGAACTCTGAATGTCTAAAACCTACAGTGCCAGAACATTGAACAAACAAATATCAGCTTTTCTTACTACAATAATTTCAATAAGAATATCAAGCACGCTGTATTATGGTTATATCAAACATACTGTGTAATGATTATATCAAGCATACTTTATAATGGTCATGTCAAGTATACTGTATAATGGTTATATCAAGCATCCTGTATTATGGTTGTATCAAACATACTGTGTAATGGTTATATCAAGCATATTGTATAATGGTTGTATCAAGCATACTGTATTATGGTTATATCAAGCATTCTGTATTATGGTTGTATCAAACATACTGTGTAATGGTTATATCAAGCATATTGTATAATGGTTGTATCAAGCATACTGTATTATGGTTATATCAAGCATACTGTATAATGGCTAAATCAAGCATATTGTAGATAGGTTATATCAAACATACTAGAGAATGGTTATATCAAGCATACTGTATCATGGTTATATCAAACATATTGTCTAGTGGTTATATACAAAAATACTGTATAATGGTTATATCAAACATACTGTATATGGTTATATCAGAAAAAATACTGTATTATGGTAATATCAAGCATTCTGTATAATGGTTAAATCAAACAAATTGTATAATCGATATATCAAACACACTGTATAATGGTTAAATCAAACATACTGTATAATGGTTATATCAAACATACTGTATAATGGTTATATCAAACGAAATACTGTATTATGATTATATCAAGCATACTGTATTATGATTATATCAAGCATGCTGTATTATGGTGATATCAAGCATACTGTATAATGGTTATATCAAGCATACTGTATAATGGTTATATCAAACATATTGTATAATGGTTATATCAAACATACTGTATAATGGTTATATCAAGCATACTGTATTATGTTTATATCAAAAATATTGTATAGTGGTTATATCAAGCATACTGCATAATGGTTCTATCAAACATACTGTATAATGGTTATATCAAACATAGTGAATAATGGTTATATCAAACATACTGTATAATGGTATATCAAACATACTATATAGTGGATATATCAAACATACTGTATAATGGTTATATCAAGCACACTTTGCTATGGTTATATCAAAGATACTGTATAATAGTTGTATCAAACATACTGTAAAATGGTTATATCAAGCATGTTATATAATGGTTATATAAAAAATACTGTATAATGGTTAAATCAAGCATGCTGTATTATTGTTATATCAAACAGACTGTATAATGGTTATATCAAGCATACAGTATAATGGTTATATCAAACATATTCTATAATGGTTATATCAAGCATACTGTTGTTACGAATATGTAATTAAATTGCTTGTGTGTTAGTTTAAAATTCTTTTTACTTTTTTTTTGTTTCATTACATTTTAATGTAATGATTATTTTCATGGGATTTGACTATTTTCGGAAAATTCACTTCTCTGTTTTCACCTGATTAAAACGTACAAGGTATTACATTATCAGTATTTTTAGCTCACCTTGGTTGAGACGTTTTGTAAATACTAAGTGAAAACGATTGGCTATTACCAAGGTCATGTTCGGCCCACGTGTTAGCTAAGTTGTAAACAGCCTTTTTTTTAAAATTTATTTCCAGTGTGTGAATCTGATTCTTAGATAGGGCTATTCTAGCGTACGTGCTAAATGGCATTTTTTTTTCTCACTGCGCTGTTCAAATTAATGATCACGTAGCCCGTCACGTGAGCCACCATGTGATCTAAAATCGGGGGTTTAAACAGCCAATTGCTAGTAGATCTATTCAGTCGTATTTTAAATCTTGAGAGCTCAAGAGGTTTCTGATGTTGCTGCCAGTTTGTTCTAAAGTTCATCTATCTTTTGGGATTTAATAATTTAAATTCTCCAGAAAACAACACAAGTGCTCTTCTTTGTAAAAATTCTGGGACAAAGACATTCAGTGGAAATTTATTCTGGAATTCTAAATGGGAACATTATAAATTGTGATTCAACGAGGAACTGTTGCCATCAGTACAACGACCTCATCTGACGTCATCACCTTCCATACTGGAACTTCGTCGAGATTCGAACCTGGATTCAATTAGAACTGTTTAGTCATAGGACTTATATTTTTCAAGTCTAGGATTAATTCTTGGATTATATTCACAAACCGTAAATCCTATTTCATATTTTTATCTTGTTTTCTAGGGAATTAAATTATTTTGTTAAAATTTACAAAGCTTGTTGGATTCACTCTTTTCTTTTATTGCCTTTGTACGAGCCTACACGTAACACTGTATAATGGTTATAACAAACATATTGTATAGTGCTTATACACAAAATACTGTATAATGGTTATATCAAGCATACTGTAGAATGGTTATATCAAGCATGCTGTATAATGGCTATATCAAGTAAACTGTATAATGGTCATATCAAACATACTGTATAATGGTTATATCAAACATATTATATAATGGATATATCAAACATACTGTATAATGGTTATATCAAACATACTGTATAATGGTTATATCAAACATACTGTATAATGGTTATATCAAGTATATTGTATAATGGTTATATCAAACATATTATATAGTGGTTATACAAAAATTACTGTATAATGGTTATATCAAACATACTGTATAATGGTTATATTAAGCATTCTGTATAATGATTATATCAAATATATCGTATAATGGTTATATCAAGCATGTTGTATAATGTTTATATCAAGTATACTGTATAATGGTTATATCAAATATACTGAATAATGGATATATCAAGCACGCTGTATAATGGTTATATCAAACATACTGTATATAGAGGATCTCAAATGGGTAATGATTTAATACTGAATTTA
>JAECUM010030955.1:0-25170 GCA_016617855.1 Megalonaias nervosa
AGATTAAGTCCAACGCTGAAGGTGTTGATGTGCCTGTGATGGCTCTTAAAGTTGATGTGGTGGGCCGTGTAGTGGTGATGTGCCAACAGTCTTTTGTACGATCACAATAATAGAATCCAAGAAGAAATCCATATTTGAAATTTCAATATAAATTCAAGTCTCTATTTCTAAGAATGTTATCAGAGATTTTAATATTTCCGGAGAAGAAATAATTTGAATAATTCCAAATCAAATACTGTACAGAACAATAATTTGATCCTGCTTGGATGTTAAAGCATGAATAAATGATCTTTCCAGTGACAAGATTACATAGTTCTCAACTTGACAACATGTCACAATTAGCATTTTCAAGAAAACTATTACGGAATGGAAAATAACCTTTCTTGAAACCTTTTAATGTTTACAAAATAAAATGTTAGTTGTAATTTGAAAGTCTGTAACTAAAATTATAATATATAACCTGGACTATGTCAGGTACGCTAGGTAAATTGTTGGGGAATTCCAATAAAATAAGACCCAGACCTAAATAAACATGTTTATTTCTATTAATAATGATCCTGATATTAAACCCATACACATAGAGAATATTTTAGCTATGCAGTAGTTGTTTACAATATAATAACAAATCAATAATTCAGGTCAGGTAGAAAATAAACATTATTTTGGACACGGTCAAGTCCAACATACAATGTTACATTACAATAGCATAGAATAAAATATTTTGCAAAATTTAAAAAAGAAACAAACTTACAAACAATGCAAATTAAATATACGTAACATTATATCTGCCTACCAAAATCCTATCCAAAAAAATTCAGATTTATATCATCAAACATTGTCTTTAAACATCTGTAATTCCAATGTATTAATGCATGAGGCATATTTATAAACGTGGTGGACGTACAGAGCTCTTGGTTAATTTCCTTGGAGCGCGTGTTAGGGGTGGGGGACTCTCTATTGTTACTTAGTAGACATCATAACGTTTGTAAACCTCTAGAGGATTAATAGATGTAGATTCTTAAAATTGGCTCTTTCTTTGGTTTGATTGATCAAGCTTTACCATTTAGACCAGCAGTTTGCCGCTATTCTTGTGGGCCGTATTTTAACTGGTGTTGAATTTGTTAGTTGTCACACCGTTAAATTCACCAATGAGGCCATTGTTTGCCGTTCTCTTCATGGACTGGATCTCGGTAGTAGTTGTCTGCTGCTTAATTGCTACACAGTCACACCAGTGTTTGCGTTATCTGCTCAGTCTGGGCTGTATGGTGAGTAATTTAGTGTATCATCGCCAAGTTTTGCAAGGTCTACGTTACAAATTTCCATACATATTTGGAGGAGTTATTTTTGTGCAAAATGAAGCCATCCATAGATAGGTCTGGGCACTTTTTGCGAATAGCTTCACGCAAATTACATTTGAATATTGTTTCATTGTATTGTCTATTCACTATGGTGTTCTCTGGTATAATGTGATTCACAGGCCCCCATACCGTTCCAGATCTTGCCATAATGTTAAATTCCCATAAACCCCGTACCATCTCAAATTTTTTCCGTAATGTTAAATTCGCATAGATGCCATATCGTCATAAATGTTTCGTAATGTTAAATTCTCATATACCCCATATCGTCTCATACTGCAATAATAAATTACCAGACTCCATAATATATTAACTTCCCATTAATTCTCTATTGTCTCCCTACACTACTGATGATCTTTTATTTTGTTATCAGGTACATGGTCAAAGGCTATGACAAAGAATTTGATGCTGCTCTTACAGGTATCTTGTGAACATGTTCACTCAAACATATAAGAAAATATTTATGTGGCAAAATTTGGTATGTTGGAGTATCTCAGTGGGATCGTAACTAATTACAATACTCAGTAGTTATAAAGAACAAAAGAATGGAATAATTTATTTACTTTTCTGTTTTAACGACGCTTTTAAGACATTATTGGCCATATGACGTACTTACAATGGATTCGAAGATATTCTATTTTTCAGCCTTAAAACCTCAGTTCCTTCGATGGACTCTTGACGTCATGCATATTACGAAAAAGTATTCCACATACGTAATTGATTTTACATATGTAACCAAGTTCTTTCCACAATAAGATAATTCAATATTGCCATTATTAGACCGATGCTACGTGCACACTTTGAATTTTAAAATGGAATGCGACACTCTGACGTGTGACGGTTACAATAAAGCAATGACAAAGTTAACAGCAGACAACGTACTTAACCAAATTTTCAAGCCGAATTCTCATCTCCATTAACTCTACAACAACAGAACAGTTTCAAAGCAAAACAATAAAAACTGAACAAATCAATTATACAAACTTAGAAACAAGTTCGTTTTTTTTTTCCTTAAAATGTTTTTAAAAATATTTCTTGAATTACTTACCAAATTTGCGTTATTATATCACATCTTCTTACTTCTAGACTATTTTGTTTTAAATGTCAGAAAATGGTTCATTAGAAGGTTATATGTCTAATATTTTGGCTTCAGCATATGGCTCTACTTGTCTGTTTTGTCACCATTTTTATAATGATGATCGTCAGATAGATTTTATCCAAGCAATTTTGTTTAATTGTATAATTTGTATAGAAGGAAATGTACAGTAAATTGTTATTATTATAGGTACAATCCGATTTAAAGTCTGAATTCCTGTATATAGATCGCCAATGCTTTTTGTTTTAACTTAACTAACTAAAGTTCTCAAAATTTCTAGTTAATGTTACGTATGTATCAACGTTCGTTTCACATATACGGGAGAATAGAAATAATAAATCACTGGTTTTCAAGACTGTCTTTCTATTCTGAATTGTAGCATTTTAATTTCACAGACGTTGTAAATTATTTTTTTTTTTACATATCCAGGGATTTAGATTTTACACAACAAAAAAAAAAACAGTTTTCAGATTTATGAAATTGTTTATTTGGATTTATATATATATATATATATATATATATATATATATATATATATATATATATATATATATATATATATATATATACTATATACAATAAACTGACAACGAACAGTGCAAAACTAGTTTCTAACTAGTCTGAGCGCTTTCGAATCTTAATGAGTCTTTTTCAAAGGCAAATACAAAACATAGACAAGACAAACAAGTAAAACAGAAAAACCGTTGTGTTTGCAAAACTTTTCATGGATGTTTCTACAGGAATTAAACCTTCAAATTTATTATGTTTCAACTAGTTTATTTCAACTTGTTGCGGATGCTGGAAAATATTTTTTATTGACATAGAAATCGATGAGCCATAACAACATCTGTTATTTTATGTAAATTTATGTAAGCGCAAATTATATCCCGGATATTTCATTGTTATAGTAGTAATTATAGACTATTAAGCAAATTTAGAGAATTATTTAAAAGAAAATGTGTCGGCTGCAAAAAGATAATTTTATTTGTGCATGGCTGTCTTTTTCTAGTCTTCTTGGTTTAAACCGCTTGGTTTCAATGTTCTAAGGCGGCGTATCCAGTAAGATTCCTTTTCTTTCCTGGTTTCGGAACTCCTATTGGGGTTGTGAGCAATTGCAATAAGTGGTATATCACTGAAAGTGTGGCCAGGAGAGGAGAAATGTTCTGCGACCAGGCTTCTGTACAGCTTTTTTGTCATCCAGTCAGATCTATGAAGATTGATCCTTTTGTGTAGCTTTCCAATTTCGCTGACATACTAAAGGCTACAGATCTTACATGTGATGAGATAAATTACATTCTCTGTTTTGCGCATTTTGTTTGGACCATGTATGTTTAGTTTTTCTCTAGTCACTGTGCTAGAAAATGTCCTGGTCTCTATCATATGTTGACAGGTTTTGCACCTTTTATCGCCACAGGGGCCAGATTGACTAGGGTGGTCGTGATTAGTGATTGGCGTTAGCTTCATCCTGACTAGGATGTCCTTGAGGTTTTTGGTCTCCGGTAGGCTACAACAGGAATGTTCGGGAGAATTAAGTTTAGTGAGTCAGACAAGTCCACGATGGGCCAGTGTTTCCCGATGATTTTACCTACTTTGGGGTTGTCTGGATGGTAGGTCAGGATAAATGGTATCCTATCAGCCTTTTCCTTCTATCCATATTTCAGTAGGTCGTCGCGGTTTGTTTGTTTAGCCTTTTGGGTTGGCTCAGCAATCAGGTCTTGTCGTAGCCCCGGTAAATTAAATGTTTAGATAACTCTTCAGACCTTTTTAGGAATGTTTCATCGTCGGAGCAAATTATGCGTATCTTTAGTGCCTGACTATATGGGATGTTTCTAATGCATTGTTTTGGATGGCAGCTGGTTGGGAGGAGATAAACATACATAGTCCAAACATAACGTGCAAAACAGAGAATGTAATTTATCTCATCACATGTAAGATCTGTAGCCTTCAGCATGTCGGGGAAACTGAAAAGCTACACAAAAGGATCAACCTTCATAGATCTGACTGGATGACAAAGAAGCTGTACAGAAGCCTGGTCGCAGAACATTTCTCCTCTCCTGGCCACACTTTCAGTGATATACCACTTATTGCAATTGCTCACAACCCCAATAGGAGTTCCGAAACCAGGAAAGAAAAGGAATCTTACTGGATACGCCGCCTTAGAACATTGAAACCAAGCGGTTTAAACCAAGAAGACTAGAAAAAGACAGCCATGCACAAATAAAATTATCTTTTTGCAGCCGACACATTTTCTTTTAAATAATTCTCTAAATTTGCTTAATAGTCTATAATTACTACTATAACAATGAAATATCCGGGATGTAATTTGCGCTTACATAAATTTACATAAAATAACATGTTGTTATGGCTCATCGATTTCTATGTCAATAAAAAATATTTTCCAGCATCCGCAACAAGTTGAAATAAACTAGTTGAAACAGAATAAATTTGAAGGTTTAATTCCTGTAGAAACATCCATGAAAAGTTTTGCAAACACAACAGTTATTCTGTTTTATTTGTTTGTCTTGTTTATGTTTTGAATTTGCCTTTGAAAAAGACTCATTAAGATTCGAAAGCGCTCAGGCTAGTTAGAAACTAGTTTTGCACTGTTCGTTGTCAGTTTATTGCATTTATCTTAATCAATTCTGACACACGTGATTCCTTGCTGGATCCAGTGCACTTGAAAGAACTGTTATTCGCCACATGATTTTGTAATTTCTTTATATATATATATATATACTGCCATATATATATATATATATATATATATATATATATATATATATATATATATATATATATATATATATAACATGGAATTTTAACATTCATCTAAAAGTGGTATCGCTAGGGTTGGGTATCATAAAATTCTGAAGATTTGGTTAAAACAGTTTCCATTCTAAAGTCAGTCTAAAGTGACTTTACAAAAAGAAAGATCTCTTTTGATTGGTTAGCACTAACCAGACGCAATTTTCAGTATGTCAGTACATGTATAAGTTGTCCTCTAAAACTCAGCAAAAGGGCAAGTTCTACACATTTTCCTGAGAATACAAAAAATAATTAAGAAATGAATTCCCAGAGCTCGAATCTCAAGCTCAATCGCCCATATGATAACTGTTTCTTTAAAAGAAATTTTAATGAAGATTGTATCCATACAATGAACTATTAAAAAGTATTATATCCATACAACGGACTATTAAATAATATTACATTCATACAACGGACTATTAAATAATATTACATTCATACAACGGACTATTAAATAATAATACATTCATACAATGGACTATTAAATAATATTAGATTCATACAATGGACTATTAAATAATATTACAGCCATACAACGGACTATTAAATAATATTACATCCATACACTAGACTACTAAATAATATTACATTCATATAATGGACTATTAAATAATATTACATTCATACAATGGACTATTAAATAATATTACAGCCATACAATTGACTACTAAATAATATTATATTCATACAATGGACTATTAAATAATATTACAGCCATATAATGGACTATTAAATAATATTACACCCATACAATGGACTGTTAAATAATATTACATCCATACACTAGACTATTAAATAATAAATGCATCCATACACTAGAGTATTAAATAATAATGCGTCCATACACTAGACTATTAAATAATATTACATCCATACAATGGACTATTAAGTAATTTTACATCCATACACCAGACTATTAAATAATATTACATCCATACACTAGATTATTAAATATTATTACATCCATTCACTAGACTATAAAATAATATTACATTCATACACTAGACTATTAAATACTATTACATCCATTCACTAGACTATTAAATATTATTACATTCATACACTAGACTATTAAATATTATTACATCCATGCACTAGACCATTTAATAGTATTACATCCATACACTAGACTACTAAACAGTACTACACCCATGCACTAGACTATTTAATATTATTACATCCATATACTAGACTATTAACGCAAAAGCAATGCAATTAAGATAATTTATTGTTGTTTCAATTGGTGAAAATATCACACATGCAATCTGAACGGAGGCCTGAGGTCTGACAGTCATAAATAAAATGACGAAGTTAAGAACATGGTAGTTGTTGGCAAATTATTTTACAAAACTGATAGTATAGCATGACCATTTACCCTACAACAAATGTTTCAATACAAGCACATACAATTTGACGAGGAATAGTTAATTACACAGGCTAAGAACCATGGGATGGAATGTTCATTTGAAAAAGATCAAAACATATTCATTTTTTGAAAACTATATTCAGAACAATTATAAGACATCATATTTAAATCATCTCAACATTAAATGAGCCAGGTTTCAAGGCAATGTACGGAAAACCAAACAAGTTCGGTATACTTAAGTCGGGCACGTCATGTGATAAATGACAAAGCTCAAAACACGATACGTTTGGCGGAAGCTCATTTAGCACCATCAAAATGTGTCAGGCACATCCTAATTGCCTCTGACACAACTGAGTAAAGTTTCAAGACAACTCATTAAAATCTGTAGAGGAGTTGATTTACAAGTACCCTAGGCTGTGACGGACAGCCACGGATGGATGGGCAAGTAAATTCAGTAACACTCGACCATTGCTTGGCCCGAAAAGGGGTGGGGTGGGGTGGAGATGGACATCACGCTTGAAATGATGATCAACGAAATGTGAGTAAAACTAATAGATTTGATATGGTTTTCTAGTCAGTAAGAGAGCTCGATCTCGGTGAATGAGCACAGAAAATTCAAAGTGGGAACTGTCCGTAATTACTTTGCATGGTGAAGTTGATAAATCGGTTCAAATTTCAACCAGGAAAGAATGCCATTTAGAAAATAAATGTGTGATTATAAAGGTAAGAAGTTCGCGAGTTAGGATGGATACCTTTGCATGTTACTACAGCGACTCTATCATGTGTGCATTGTCATTGCCAGATATTGCATTCTTATGAATGGTCTGCAGAGTAAAAGAAAACTATTTACGGATTCATTTGGTTTAACATTAACGCCAAGTTCACTCCATCAAAATAAATGTTCTTTCTCTTGTCGGGAACATAATGATTTATACTGTTTGAAAAAAGAAGGGCGATAACAGAGTGTATTATGCAAAATCATTGCTCATATCTAACACTAGATGGAACGTGGAGAAAAAGTACAGGAGATGATTAGAAAACAATACATATAAACGGTGAAAAGTACAGGAAAGAAAAAAGTGGCGAGATGGTTACATGTTTAATAGGTGTCGAGAAAACAGAAAGAGTTTCCATGGAGACGAGTCTTTATCTAATCAGCGTCAGGGTACTGGTGGTGGAGGATCAAATTTACTTCTTCCAAGGCTTCGAAGACATAATTGGTAACCCTAGCATTAAATTTAATCGAATTACTACTTGAAATTCTAAGGAGCTTGCGTTGTCCATCAAAGACGCCTACAACGGCGTCAATTTTACAGCTAAACGGAAGTGTCCGTGTTTTAAGATTATTATCGCCCCAACATCGGTTCAATTTTCCTTGGCGGCAGGGTACAGTAATGACACAATGGATCATATGACTCCTGCAAAGGATGAATATTCAATACAGCAATGCAATATATAGAATTGAAACGTGTTTTCATGATGCAGTCCCAATTTATTGTCATCAAGAATACCTATTTCTTTTTTTTTTTTAAAAAAAACATTTTCTAAACCGTTTTTCATACAGGATCATCTATGTGATCTTCAGGCCGTCTTCACATCATAATGTAGATAACAGACTTACCATTCTACAATAGTATGTTCTTGGTAACGTCTAGACGGACATTTACACGAAACAAGTTGGCAACTATGCAAATCTTAAACAGTTTTCAACTGACGTCAGCAAATGCACCAATGTAAGTTCTAATTTATGGCTTCACCAGTACGATACGCTGTATTCGAGAGTACATTCGTCTTATTCTAACAGAATTAATAAAAATGCCGTCTCTATTTGATTGGGAGCTTTAAAAACACATTACGGTTGCATAAATCTCTTAGTGACGTACATACTCTATTTAATGAAATGAGAGACGTAAAGCCTTTTATATTGGCTGGTTACGATAGTTTTAGTCAAGTAAGTTAACTATTCCAATGGGTAAGAAGATATTGTCGGAATTCGTATTAAACAAGTGGAAAGTAAATTAATAATAGTTATAATTTCTTGATAGACATTTCCAGAGAATATTTCTTCATCATTTCTTCTCACCGTCCTTCTCAAAACTAACTTAACTGGATCAAGTTCATATTCTTTCTCCTGTAACTGTAATTTGTGGTAATTTTACCTGCAGTTCGTGGTAATCTTACCTGCAATTTGTGATAATCTTACCTGCAATTCGTGGTAATCTTACCTGCAATTTGTGGTAATCTTACCAGCAATTCGTGGTAATCTTATTGATTATCTGATTACGCTGCTGCCTAGGAGCAAGCATTTTTCAGTGAATAGAAAATACAACCACTGGTCACGAAGAGTCAATCAAAACAGCACTGGAATTCTTATTTAATTTTAACACGAGTAAGGCATAGGCACATAGTAATATTAGTTTGTGGTTCCCATAGATGTTAATTTTTCGCATAATTGTAATCCTGTGCAAAAATAAAACGCAAATACTGCATAATCGAACTTGCACGATATTTCATTCAAAATGCTTTAACTAGTACCACCTTTGCACAATAGGAAGTTTTATGTGGCATTTATTAAATATCTCAGATGTTATTCCTCAAATTTAGATGTATGTATATCTTTCTTAATACATTGTTGGCAACAACCTAACGAAGGCTGCAGGAATTTAAAAAAATACCGTAAACTGTACATTAAACACTGGCTATGTGGTATATAATGTTATTATGCTTCTTTTATATAAAACCATCGTTCCTTGGAAGAATACTTGACCTTTTGAATCCGAAATCAGTAGGTATCGTTCTTGTCTTAAATGCAAGCCATCAACGAAATGTAGCCAATACAAAAGACACATAACTCAAGTTCATTTGCAGAAAACATTTTTCATCTTCCCTTTTCGTTAACCTTAACCTTGATTCGTAAAGCGATAGGTAACTTTCTTGACTCAAATGCAATTCATCCACCAAATGCAATCATGGTTCGATGTACAGGACTTTAGTTATATTGTGGGAAAAGAGTTTTCTTTCTTTGAGACTCTTCGATACTTTCACTAACACTGGTGTAACTTACACACAAAGTAGAATGTTACGCACGCCGTAACTTACGCAAAGTGAGCGTTTCACGAAAATGTACGTAAATCAGATACATCGTCGCAACTTGCGCATCTGCCGCAAAGTTTAATCCTGTGACTCTTTACGGATAAGAGAAAAGAAAAGTGTCCTTAGTCTAGCAAATGGTTCGAAGAGAAAATTTAGTACCCATAGAGACGAAATTATGACAAACTATCAGAAGCTCTACTCTAGCCAAACCACTACAATCACTGAGAAACTAAAGACAAAATATACACAAATAGAAAGATGTTTATAACAACTAACAATGGACATAGAAATATAATAGGTTACTAAGAAAAGCGGAAAGGTGAATACAGTTAGCAATGTATTAATAACAGAAAAATGAAAGACAATTTATTCTATATATAGTTTGAAGAAAAAAAAATTGCGTGCCTTTTTTATCAACATCCAAGTTATAAACATTGTAATTAGAATCCTTTAAGCCAATGTCAATATAAACATAATGTTTGTGCTTTGACTTATTTAAATTAATATGATTTTGAATTAATATTAGTTTTTCTTTCGAAATTATTTCTCTTCAATATTACTGTACCAATTAGTATCAAATTAGTTAGCTCCATGTGTAGATACCCAGACAACTTGTACATACCATACCAAGCTCCATGTGTAGATACCCTGACAACTTGTACATACCATAGCAAGCTCCATGTGTAAATACCCTGACAACTTGTACATACCATAGCAAGGCAAGCTCCATGTGTAGATACCCAGACAACTTGTACATACCATAGCAAGGCAAGCTCCATGTGTAAATACCCTGACAACTTGTACATACCATAGCAAGGCAAGCTCCATGTGTAGATACCCAGACAACTTGTACATACCATACCAAGCTCCATGTGTAAATACCCAGACAACTTGTACATGCCATAGCAAGCTCCATGTGTGGATACCCAGTCAACTTGTACATACCATAGCAGCGTAATGGAGATTGAAGTGGAGAAATTGCTCTTACAAAGAAGAAAATTTGACATTTTTGAAAAATGTATCAACTGAAATAAATAATGTATGAGGATACAACATCATACTTCACTGTGTCCCCCACTAAAATATTTTGTGTAAGATATAATTAGTCAAATGGAATTCAGTGCTTACTTTCTGCAAATCGGGTGCATTATAAAGTGTACTTTTGTGAAGAATTTATATATTTTATTTTTCTATTATCACTATTAATCTAGAGATTTGCATATTTTTGAATACCTTTATATATGTGATAACCAGCCAAATATTATGAAATATTTATCACTATTATACTAAACATTGCCTTGTAAGTAATTCACAAATCATAAGCTGTGTTTCAAAATCGTCCCAGTAGCATCTGTTTGATAATGTTTCCACTTTCATTGACAAGGCTATCACATATCACTTCATTATCATTCTCTTTATTGTCATCAATATCATAGGTAGCTTTTCAATAATGGCATTATTTTGCAGTTTGAGGACAGCTGTCATGATCTTTACACATCTTGGGGGCTGAAAGGGAAGGTGCCCTCCTGTTTTATGGATACAACTATAAATACAAGCAGCCCATCTGTCTGTCTGTCCGTCTGTTTTTCTGTCTGCCTGTCTGTCTGTCTCTCTGGACCATCATAGCAAGATATGGGCAAAAATCTATGAAAGGAAGAGTGTAGAGGATTTTCGCTTGTGTCATCCCACGATGTCTGGACATATGAATGATGGTAAAAGTTAAGTCAAACCGATCAAAGTATGAGGAGAGAGAGAGAGAGAGAGAGAGAGAGAGAGAGAGAGAGAGAGAGAGAGAGAGAGAGAGAGAGTACTGTTATTAAAGCATTATAATGACTTAGATAAACTGTAAATATATTAAAATATTTGAATTACCTCTTAGTTTCTATTCCTCATTAATTTTTATGTGTCGGTACGTGAATCGCTTTGCGTTCATGTGAATGGTGAAGCTAACAAAGTGTTGTAGTACTCTACTTTCTTCATTAAAACCATCTTTCATGTTTAAATCATATGTGTGTATTATATTGATTTAATCAACGTGAAGAAAAATAGAAACTATAAAAGAAAACAAGCAACTTATTAATATGCAAAGGTGATTGTGAATAGCCACAAAATGCGTAGAACTACATTTTGTAGCGGACACATTTGGGGATGTGAGGAGTTCATTCACTCGGTCAGTACGCAGCTGCATATAGTAAATCTTAACTCCGTTCAAAGAGCAAATATATGCATGTATATGTGATACAAATAAAATATATGTATAGTATGTACGCTGTATCAATGATATACCACTCGTTGTATAAATTTTTCATTATCAGAAACCTCGGCAATCCCTGTTTCCTTTAAATGAAAAATGTATACATCTCGTGGTATATCATCGATACAGCGTACATACTATACATATATTCTATATATATTGTTACGACTCTATGGTCACAAAGATAAGTAACAGAAAAGAAGCAAAACCAACAAGTTTTATAAAACTTAACAAACAATTTAATTATCAAAGTCATAAATGAATAAAGTGACCTAGCACAACCAGTGGGAAGCCACAAATTTATTCTGGAAAAATCAATATCCCATCAGTCACTGAGAAAATACATGACGTTTGACGTGCAATTTTAAGTCTTATTATTAAGATTATTATTACTAATTGTCCACACATACATAAACATATACAGTTGTATTTTGTACTTGACTTTGTCCAAAGTCAAGTTCATGGTCTACCTGACCAGTTACATTTATTTTGTAAACAAGACAATGCATAACTAATATTTCTCTAAGAGTACTGGTTAAATATTCAGATCATTATATTTGGCGGTAAACATGCTTGTTTGAATCTGAGTCAAGGACAGTGTTTCACTTGAAATTCCTAAATTTGTTGAAAACTGAATGTTTTAGAGAGGAGACCGACCTGCATCCTGTCTCTATTATTGTGTCTTGGCATTTTATACAACGTTGTTTACTTGAAAAAAATTACTCATTCTTGCCTTAACATCAGAAGCAGAACCAGTCTTATTGCTGTATTTAGTTTTTAATTTTGGTGGAATTATTTATTCCAATTATTATTCACTGTGCTCATTAAAACATTAATTTGAAATTATAGGGACTACAGGCACATCAACACATTCAATATTGCAACTCATTTGGAACAACATAATAATTCAATCGGAGCTTCATATGTCTGGACTTGAGATAGAACTTTTAGGACTATTTGGGATTTGATTCATAATATTTTAAGTTCTTTTTAACTTTTCACTTTGCATTCTAGGGAAATAAATTATTTGTTGAATTTTACAAAACCTGATGGTTTTCGCATTATTATGTTGCCTGATGTAAGACTATAGAGTCATATTTTCATGAAACACATATATTAATTTTATTAAATGGTGAAGAATGAAACATCGGCATAGTTTTTGTACATACATTGCTATTATTTGAAATCATATATGTATATACAAAGGGACTGATATATGTCTGACTGTTTCTGACCAATCCCACATGGCAAAAAGCCAGTAGGTAGCCATCCAACCTGGCCTGGTGTTGAATTGAATGGCCAATGCCCCATAGGAGTATCTGCTGCATGACATTGCCTCTCTGATACAGACTGTCAACAGAGCTGGGATAACCCTGCCTGGTGTTGACTGTAGTGGTCAATGGGCCCATATTTGTCCTTAATCTTTGACTTTTAACTCCCAAATCAATTGGCGTCCTGCGTGTCTCAGTCATCTACAATTTCTATTCCAGATATGTGGCACAGAATTCAAGTAGTTATATTTAAGTTGTGGTTCCATTTTCTTCGTTACTTGTGATTCTGACCTTTGACCTGTTGCCCCCCCCCCCAAAAAAATAAAACTGTCTTTCTTATCTCAAATTCAAGCTGTTTGCAAAGTTTGATCAAGGTACCTATTATACAAATAAAGTTTTGCGTGAAACCAGTTTTCGTTCTTTTGCGTGAAACCAGTTTTCGTTCTTTTAGAACATGAGAACTTGACCGTTGATCTTTCGAGCCCGAACTAAATTCAAGCAGCTTACGGCATTTGGTAATGGCAGATAGTTGAAAACCTGAATTATTATGCAGGAACGAAACACGGAAAAGACGTACGGACAGATTTAGTAATATGATACGCTCTGCCTTATGGCGGGCGTGTAACATTTAGTAATCCCGTGTATTTTTCATCTAAAATGTATCTTGTTTTTATCTCTGAGGATAATGTAACAATTTCTTCCAATTTCATGAACTCTTCAATGTTTTTATTTCATGAAAGATTTCATGAATAAAAGGAGTTCTCAGAGCGCGCGTATTAGAAACTATAACAGTTACTTTCTTTCAACTCAAATGGGCTACAATATCATTTATTTCAAATATCTCGCGCGCACACATGCAAATGTCAAATCTCCTTTTGTGAAAACAAAAACGGCTCAGATAGTTTGTGTAGCCATGGCAACAGCAATTTTAGTAATTCTCCATGTCACTTTGGTTCACAGATCATCTAATATTTTATCATTAAATTTCACATCCGTGACAGCCACATTTCCCGAAATAAATAACGAAAAGTCACAACAAATGTTGTCCCATTTTAATTTGTTTGTTTCTGAGGTTTTGAGCGAGAAAATGTAGCGTTACAACTGCTCGTTTAACCGTACATCTGACATTTCCAGTTTTTATCAAACCGATCCCGACGTATTCTATTACACTTCAGCAAGCTAATGAGCGAGAGAATATCTTTTTGGTGAACACGGAAATTTGAGATTACAGTAACTGCGTGCGTAGTCCTGGTTCTCATTCTATAATAGGGCATTAAGTTGAAATGGAAAATTGTTCCAATTTAATACACTTGATTACATTTAATCGGATTGTTTCAAACTGATATAGATCAGAAATCGCATTTTGCATGCACCTAGAGAGGACATATTGGATTACAAATCCCTAAGTCAGTCAATCATATCTCTCCGGTACAGACGAAGAACATCAACTCTACTTTAAGGTCCTTTAAAAAAAATACCATTAATATTATTCAATGGCAATATTCAATGACAGCACGCAGATACCTTGTGAGATTAGTTCATTAAAAAGAAGAAACAAAACTAGCAGACAAAGAAAGGAAAGTAAATAATTCACCTGATCAATGATAATGTGTTTCAAACAATACGACAGATTACGTATTAAAGGAATGGCTGCAAATTATTAAAACAGACTTTTAGAAATGCGAAATACTCTCAGTTCATAAGTACTTATATAGAACGTTTTGGTCTGCCGAATTGTAAACCACGTGTGAACAAGTGCGTTTTCACGTCTTGCCCACATGTTACTTAGAGCTCCCACACGAAGGACATGGACAGCATGAATTTACAATTAACACACGTAATATATAATATAATGCCCAGATTGCAGACGTCATTTAAAACAAAAAACACATAAAAGACAACAACAAAGAAACATGCAAACAAATTTTTTGAACCAATATTTGAATTTTGTTAGGAAAACCTGAATTTAAAAATTACACGCTGGCATGCTGAAAAAGAGAAGTAGCACTTCTGTGACGTCTGTTGCGCCAAATCCTGTGTAGGTATGTAGGTAGGTAGACAACTGGATGGATGGAACATTGGATTATATCAATAGCAAATATACTAGGACCTTGTTAAATGTTCTTTTATTTTATTAAGACATATCAGCAACAAGTTGAAGAAAGACAAACGTATAACGTATGTCTGTTTTCACTGTGCAGCAATATCTAATACAAAACAATTACTCAAAGAAGCAGATCTTAATTGAAATGAAAATAAATATCTTTACAAATCCAGTTTCTAACACAACATAAGAAGTCTGAGTTGCAAAAGCCTAATTTACCCGGTATTCAAGGCTAACACAAGAATTTCAATTAAAGGTGCAGGAATTTCGTTAACGCTTGTACCCATTCATAGCTGTGTGACAAGTCTATGGCCAACACGATCTTTTTGGATTCTCAGTACTTACACGTGTGTGCATGGCCAACAAGATCCTTTTGGATTCTCAGTACTTACATGTTTGCCTATGGCCAATAAGATCCCTTTGAAGTTTCAGTACTTACACGTTTGTATGGTAAACGATATCTTTTTGAATTTTCTGTACTTACACATGTGAGTCAAAAAGGCCAACAAGACACTTTTGAATTCTCAGTGCTTACACATAATGTGTATGGCCAACACGTTCCTTTTGAATTCTCAGTACTTACTCATGTGTGTATATGGCCAAAAAGATCCTTTTGAATTCTCAGTACTTACACATAGTGTGTATGGCCAACACGTTCCTTTTGAATTCTCAGTACTTACACATGTGAATATAGCCAACACGATCCTTTTGAATTCTCAGTACTTACACATGTGAATATAGCCAACACGATCCTTTTGAATTCTTAATACTTACACATAGTGTGTATGGCCAACACGTTCCTTTTGAATTCTCAGTACTTACACATGTGAGCATGGCCAACACGATCCTTTTGAATTCTCAGTATTTACACGTGTAAATACTTACACGTGTAAGTACTTACACATGTGAATATGGCCAACAAGATCCTTTTGAATTCTCAGTACTTACACGTGTGCATGGCCAATACGATCTTTTTCAGTTTTCAGTACTTACACATATTTGTTTTGCCAAGAAGATCCTTTTGAATTCTTAGTACTTACACGTGTGTGTATGGCCAACAAGATCCTTTGAATTTTTAGCACTTATACTCAGTATAAATTTATCATTAATAGTAACCAGAAATTAATTTTCGTACAGAAAAAAAAAAACAACAAGTAAAACAATTATGCCAAGATGAAATTTCAGGTAGCATAAAAGGGAGGCAACTCGGCTAAATGCTGGAATTTTATAAAAACTGGTAATCTTGGGAGGAAACACTAAATAAATACATCAGCGATTTTTTTTTAAATGGTTCTATTTCAATTTGAAAATCTCTATCGAGTAAATAGCTATACGCTTCGTCTCCTTACTCTGTGGAAAAAGAGCTTCGATGCGTTCGATCTCCGGAGAAGTCAAATGAGGAGAGGAATAGTCACGCAAGTCTTTAAAACATTGATGTAAGATTTTCTCTTCGGAGAGGAGACCCCACGAATTTGATTGGGATGATCGTTTTGACATCCATAACAATGTTCGTGGATTAACGCTGTAATTTTTTCAGCCAGGTGCTTAGCAAAACAGGAGACTCAATGTTTTTCTTGTTCTGGCCATCTCGACATCATGACGATCTCTTTGTCTTTCTCTTCTGTAGCATTTTCTTTTTCTTGTTCCTGCTCAAAGATATTATCGTCCCCCGTCTCCAAAGAGGCTCCATATTCCAAAGAGGGTAGGTATTCTTCCATAGACTCTAATAGTCTTGAATCACTTCTCTCAATCTGTTGATTTCCAGGGTTTTACCAAATTCTGCATACAAGATGACGTTCACCGTGCTGAGTAGAGGTTTGGCAAACTGACATTAAACACGATGTTGGCCGGATTTTATAGGGTGGATATGTCCCTCATCGTTGCCTTGTTCAGGAGTGAAATCAAAACCCACAAAGCGTAACCTCCTGCATAATCGTCAGTAGTATAGTGGGGTACCGTAGCGACAATGGGAATTAGCATTACAGACCCCCCCTGGGCCAGTATAGCGACAAGAAATAAAATCTCACCCTGGGCCTGTATAGCGCCAATGGAAAATTGAGTAGAGGGACTAGAACACCCTGGGCCTGTATAGCGACAATGGAAATTTTGTAGAGCGGCGACTAGGAGACTGTGGGTTTGTAGAGCGATAAGCGACAGGTGGCATGACGTCACACTGGTAACAATGTAGCAAAAAGAGAAGTACTGTGACGTCAGGCTACCTGAGAGAGGGTTATAGACAAACACGAATCAAGAGCGTTCGTGTTTTTTAGTAGAGGAAGGGTTTTATATATATATTCGTTTAGGGTGGAGATAAAATGAAAATTAAGATCTTTTCGAGGCATTGGAAGTGGCCCTGAAAAGGGCCGTTGTTTGTTATGTGATGTTAACACCATTCTGTTAACATACAGGACATCGCATAGGTCTTCTTATCTTCCTCAAATTTCTCAAAGTTTGTCTTAAACTGTGTCTCACTTCTGGTCCGTAGATGAGAGTCCGCTTAAGACAGCCTTGTCTTTCCACATAACATCTTCTTTTCCAAAGAGTGGCACCGGTGATCCGGATGACAGTCCATTTTGTTTTCACATACATGGGTAAGTCTGTACGGAACAGCATTGAGGATACCAAAGTAGAGGATTCTACGTCGATCAACATCTTCTCTGTGACGAGAACAGGTGAAGGGAATGAAGTGAACCGCGTTGATTTATAGTGGAAGACCGGATCGAAACGGATTGAAAGGGTTCACCAATCCCAACACGCGTTACAAAATTCAGTCACTTCGCGGAGTCTGTCTTCCAATCCGAAGAGAGCTACCTGTGACGTCACATTTCCTATATAGGCACACTAGCGTCTGTGCGCAGTGAATCGATGCGGTAGTGTTTTGTGAAACATGACGGAACCTAAGAAGACAATGAATTGGGGTGCACCGGCTGTGGAGACGAGAAGTAATGGTACAGCAGCAGCTACCAAAGTGAACACAGTGCTACTTCCCGAAGAGGTTGATTTCAACTGGGATTTAGTAGATTTTTTATCTTCTTCCCAAGAATTTGTTCCGGTACCAGTACCTTCGCCACTTTCTCCTTCATTACCACGTGTCGACGATTTTAAACAAAGACAGAGAGAAGAATTGGAGAAATTTTTACAGCAGCAGAAAGAAGCAGAGCAAGTATTTCTTCTTGAACAGAAACAGCGAGAAGAAGAAGAAGAGGCAAGAAGGAAACAACAGGAAGAAGAAGCAGTAGAGAAGAAACAAAGTCTAGGAGAGAAGGAGAACAGCGAAAGTCAAACGGTCACGGTACTCTTGGACATTTTGGCCGAGTTAAGAAGTCTGAAACAAATGTATCAGACTTCTTTATTACGACCCAAGAGAAAAAGACCTTCCTGAGCCAAACAACCTAACCCTGTGACTACACCAGAGATACCACCCCTAGTGATATCTACTAGATCATTGACAGGAGCAAGTCCACAAGTAGGCCTTGGCCGTGGCAAAGGCTTAAGACAGTTAAAGCGAATTGATTCTCGTTCCTGAGTTTGTTCTAAGGAAAAAACAAACACTCAACAGTCCTTTTCAGGGCTACCCAATACTCTCGAAAAGAGTGACTATTCATTTTGCCAAAATCAATTAAAACTCAAAATCCCTTCTTTAACCCTATGATGTACGTGTTGTGAGTGTATGAGTGTAGGTCCTTATTATTTCTAAATAATGAAAACCAAGAGACACTTACGTTTTTTTCAGTTTGGTCTATTCTGTTACAATTTTTTACAATTCAATATCACAACATAACACAACACAACACTTTTAAAAAAGTTCATAGATTTCTTCTGTCTCTTTTTTCTTTCACTCTCTCTGTTTTTTCAATTTCTTCACTTTTACACTTTTTTCCTCTTCTTCCTCTTCTTCTTCCTCACATTTTTCTCGTCTTCTTTTCTTTTCTGTCTTCTCTTTCTGAACGTGTCGGGGTTCTTCTTTTGTCGAGGTCACCTCTGTTTCTTCTTCCTCCTTCTCCTGCTCCTGTTGTTTCTTAGGGCACTCTGAAGACCAATGTCCTTTCTCTTGACAATGATAACAGGTATCTTGACTTTTGTTTCTTTTGACACTGGCCTTGCTTCTTTGACGGTCTGGACATTCTGTAGCCCAATGCCCTTTCTTTTGACAGATATAGCAAGTATCTTGACTTTTATCTCGAAAGGAAGGAGAGTAGTCCGTTGGCTTGTCTGAAGAAAACTTTCTTATCACACCTCGCAATGCTCTAATCAGAAGTTCGATCTGTGTGGGTTCTTCCATTGTGCTGGTCGGCTTGAGAGCGAAATGAATACTGAGAGGGGAGTCACTAGCCCTTTATATATGCCCTGGTCTGACATAGATATATAGGGATTCATGGTGTTTCACAGGTAGTCATTTGACTTTTTGCCGTCAAGATGAAACGATCGCATCATTTCGAAAAGAAAGAAGAAGAAGAAAGTAAGAGGCAGAAACGTGATTTATCGCCTCGCACAGTAGCTGAAGTCTTGGCACAAATTCATGCCAGCGATTTTGAAGATGAGATGAGTGAACCAGAATCGAAGCCTAAAGAGTCTACACCAAATCAAAGTCCATTACCATCCGTAAACCCTGAAAAGTACTACCATATTCGGGAGACGGACAAACGCTCTTCCAGAAAATTTAGAACCACAGCCTACACGTACGCAGTGAAATTTAAAGATTTCAAGTCTGACGTACCCTTGGAAAAAGCAGAAGGGTTCATCACCGATGTGTGGGATTCTTTGTTAACCACACTAAAACGGCAATGTCGAGCCAAAGAAGACGATCGCTTGAGACTTTCTATTCATCACGACAATTTGAAGTCTCCCGTTTGGATCGAGTTTAGCAGTCCATCAGAATTGACACCTTCCAAAATCATGGACAAGATTCAACACGTACAACAATCTAACGACAAATTTCACATCACGGACGGAAAAGCGACACTGTACATGACCCACGTGTCTCTTCCCCAAGGGACAGGTAAAAAAAAGTTGATGTTGGTAGACAACTTGCGTAACCTCAAGCGTAGTCTCGTCCAAATTAACAATCCAAAAGACAAGATGTGCTTAGCCCGTGCCATCGTGGTGGGACAAACGTATGCTGACAAGAACGATACGGTAGAATGGAAAAGAGCCTGGAAAACTATTCAACGATCGGACCGAGCCAAACAACAAAGAGAAGCAGAACTCCTGTTACAGCAAGCGGGGTTAGCTAAAGACACACCCTGCGGCATTCCTGAAATGCAAAAGTTGCAAGACGTCTTGGCTCCACGTTACACCTTGAAAGTTCACCCTCAAGAAGTGCGCGGACCTCTGTTGTTTCGAGGTCAAGATTTTAAAGACGGAAAATACATTCACGTCTATCATCACGATGAACATTTTGATGCCATTACCAGTATCACTGCATTCCTGTCATACAGTTATTACTGTGAGAAATGTGACTATGGCTATAACAATCGAGAGCAACACAAGCATTGTGGATCGAAATGCTCAGGATGTTTAGCTTCTACACCCTGTCTGGACGAAGGACAAGAACGAGTGCATTGCTCTGTTTGTCAGCGCACGTTTGTCAGTCCTGCCTGTTACCAACAACACCTAAAGACGCAAGGTTCACAGCAGAAATGTGCTTGTCAGCTCTTGAGATTGTGCCCTACTTGTGGACAAGGCATACGTACCAACAATGCCAAGGCGCACGTCTGTTCAGGAAAGAAGCGATGTCACATTTGTCGCCAAACCGTGGACTTGGAACACCAATGCTACATTCAAAAATACCATTCCAAACATGAAGAAGAAGAAGAGAATGACCAGAAGAAGAAAGGGAATTTCATCTTTTTCGATTTCGAATGCATGCAAGAGACTGGCATTCACATTCCTAATTTCTGCGTGGCTCACCGAGCGTGCGAGAAGTGCATCCAAGAGCCTATCTTGACTCATTGCCCTTACTGCAGCAAGATTCCTGGAGGACGTGAAAAAATCTTTCGGGGATCGAACACACTGGCCGATTTTGCCCAATGGATCTTAAACCCTATCGACGAGACGTGGAGCCAAGAAGATATCGAACGTTACGGAGATTGTCATCGCCATGCCACGGTGATGGCTCACAATTTCTCGGGATACGATGGACAATTTCTGTTGAGATACTATACGGAACAAAGTACCGAACGTCCGAAAGTAACTTTGAACGGAGCCAAAATCATTTCCATGCAAGTGGGACAAGTACAGTTTAAAGATTCAATGAGTTACTTGGCTATGCCTTTGAGCCGCATGCCTAAAACGTTTGGCATGACAGAAATGGCCAAAGGCTATTTTCCACACTTTTTCAATACCGAAGCCAATCAACACGCCGTTCTACCCCATTTGCCTGAGGCTCACTACTACGACCCCGACAACATGCGTACCGAACAACGAGAAGCTTTCTACGCATGGTACCACACTCACGCTTCGGACCCTTTTGACTTTCAAGAAGAAATGTTAAAATATTGTCGTTCCGACGTAGACATTTTACGTCGCTGCTGTGGAAAATTTCGAGAACTGTTCATGGAACACGGAGGGATCGATCCTTTGAAAGAAGCTTGTACCATTGCCAAAGCGTGTTCCTTAGTGTATCGTCAACGATTCATGCCCGAAAACACCCTAGCTGTCATCAGTCCTCAAACGACCAATTTTGTCAAACGTCAATACTCGGTCAAAGCCCTACGTTGGTTACATTACTTGTGTGAGAAGGAAGACAAATGGATCCAACATGCTCGCAACGGAGGAGGCGAAAAGACCATCGGAAGGTATTCGGTAGACGGCTGGGACTTAGAAAACCCCAAGATTGTGTACGAGTTTAACGGGTGCTTATTTCACGGATGTCCCATCTGCTACCCTCAACGTGACACTAAAAACCAGTTTTTACAACGGACCATGGAAGACTTGTACCAGGCCACTTGTCAGCGACGCTTGAAGTTAGAAGAGCAAGGATACCAAGTAGTGGAAATGTGGGAACACGAGTACGATCAGCGATTGAAAACCGATCCCGAGTTTAAGCGTATCGTGGAAAGTTACAAGCTGGTGGACCCTCTGAACCCGCGGGACAGTTTGTACGGAGGACGGACGAATGCCACCTGTTTGCTGTACCAAGTCGACGAGGAGAAAGGAGAAGAAATCAAATACTTGGACGTGTGTTCTCTGTATCCGTACGTGTGCAAATATTGTCACTTTCCCGCAGGGCACCCACAATTGCTGACGGAACACATTGACGTGGACAATATTCGACAATACGAAGGATTGATCAAGTGTAAAGTCTTGCCTCCCACGAACTTGTACCATCCCGTTTTACCACATCATTGCCAAGGAAAACTGATGTTTCCCTTGTGTCGTACTTGTGCTGAAACGTGCAACCAAGACCACCCTTGTCAGCACACTCAGGAAGAACGAGCCTTGACGGGAACGTGGGTCAGCGTGGAATTGTTTAAAGCTCTGGACTTGGGATACCAACTGTTAGAAGTGTACGAAATTTACCACTTTCCCCAAGACAGAAAAATACCACAAGGGCGACGAGACTCAAAAAGGCATTTTTGCAGACTACGTGAATGCCTTTTTGAAACTGAAACAAGAAGCTAGCGGATACCCTTCCTGGTGTCACACTCCCGACGACCAAACAAAGTTCAAAGAGAAATACTGGAAGCAGGAAGGCATCACCTTAGACCACATCGAGAAAAACGAAGGAAGGCGATCGTTTGCCAAAGTGATGTTGAATTGCTTGTGGGGTAAAATGGCACAACGACCGTGTTTACCCAAGACGGAGTATTTGACAGAACCTTTCCGATACTTGCAGATGATTCACGACAAAACCAAATACATGAAACACGTGGACGTTGTTCGTGAGGACTTGCTCTTAATCAATTACGAAGAAGAACTGGACTTTGTAGAAGCTGACGAATTTGGAAATGTCATCATTGCGGCCTACGTGACAGCCCATGCTCGCTTAAAACTGTACGAAGCTTTAGAACTATTAGGAGATCGTGTGCTGTATTTTGACACGGACAGTTGCACCTACATTGATCGCCTGGGTCAACCTCACCCTGTCATCGAAGGAGACCGTTTAGGAGCCTGGACGGACGAGCATCCCGACCACAAGATTCTAAGTTTTGCAAGTGGCGGTCCCAAAAATTACGGCTACGAATACCGGGACAATCAAGGAGATGTGCACACGGAGTGTAAAGTGAAAGGATTGACTCTTAATTATCGCACCAGTCGAGTGGTGAACTTTAGCATATTGAAAGAAGCCTTGCAGTCTGGACAGGATCGAAACTTTAAAGTGACCACCCACGAACCGCACAAGATTGTACGCTTACCCACACACCAAATCGTCAGTCGACCCTTGGAAAAAGTTTATCAAATCGTGTACCAGAAGCGAGTTCGGCTTCCCAATCACTTCACTTTACCGCACGGTCATGCCGATATTGGTCAGCATATAAAAAGGGACAACGTTCAAGGTCGATAGTTCATTGTGACTACCATTGCTAAGCGAGAAAGATGAATCCATTCACACAGCAAGTATCCAGTAAGAGTAAACTCAAGTACGATGCTGTGCCTTGCGATGGTAGGGATGCTGTACGCTATGACCTTAGTGATTCAGTACCACATCATCATGGGAACTTTGCTATAACTACTACTACTACCATGCCTACCATGGAAAGTGATGCTGTACGTGTCAAACCTGACGGATGTGAAAGCGATGCCACTCGTTATCGCACACCTTTTCACTTTACTGGTCTTCATGGTGGATGGCCACCTCCACAGGAAACCAAGCGACTACCACCCTACGGATGTCATGTAAAACTGAGCAAACTCCTAAGGATTTCACCGTACCCTCATCGAAATGAACCTGTGAAAGACGAATATTCGTTTCCTGTGCGTTTGCCAGAATACTGTGATTTTGAAAGTCGATTGCAAACCTTCCAAGGAAAATGGCCAAAATATCTAGGAGGACCTACCTCCGAAGAATTAGCCAGAGCTGGATTTATCTACTTGGGCGAAGGAGATAAAGTCAAGTGCTTCAGTTGCGGTGTCTCACTTCACCAGTGGGAGAAGAAAGATTGCGCTTACCTGGAACATGCTCGATGGTCTCCAGAGTTTCACTACCTGCCTTTAGTGGGACCTCGTCATTGAAGTGACCCTACCATGTTGTGTAAAAAGCTAGCTACGGAGTTAGGAGTCAAACGTTGGACAATCCCTAGACAAGTATTTAAACCTGATGTAAAAAATAATCTTCAAAGATTACCAAACGAATTGCAAGAGAAGATCTACAAGGACATTTGGCAGGGACTTGCCAGAGCCAAATCTCAATTAGTGACTGTAGAACATTTGTGTCGAGAAATTCATAAGAGGAAATTGACCAAAGTCAACAAACAAGTCCGATTTGTCTGGATCAAGTGTGCGTTCGTTCTGCTATTTCGCTTTAGACCATTTACATTTGAAGATTTTATTGACATTCTTGACCGTTTCCTGGAATGGCAGTGGTCAGAAATTACCCACTACGTTCATTACTTTCGCCCTAGGAGAAGTGTTTGACTGACATGGTTATGGATACTTTACAAGAGAACATTCGTGCTTTGCCTGTGGAATTGAGAGAACGCATTTACCGTGAGTTCGTCAAAATACAAGTGAAACGAAAAGAATCATTGCATCCGTTACGTCACCGATGTTGGAACCACTGGTACCTAAATGCTATAAGAGGATTGATTCTGATGAAAGTGTTCCAGGGGCCAGACATTGATCAACTACTCGTGAGCAAGAAGGATTGTGTTGTTGATAGTGATTA
>JAECUM010030956.1:0-41209 GCA_016617855.1 Megalonaias nervosa
CATCGTTGGCAGAATTGATTCAAACTAAGCCGCACTTACTATTTAATCTTCAGTTGCCCCCAAGGACAGTTTATTGATCGTCTTGAGACTTATTTGTGTGGCCACAAGTAGTTCGGAATTAGTTCGTGCTCTGGAATGCAGTCGAATGGAAATTAATTTACTCGCACCACGAGAGACACCAGTTATTATCGGTATAGCTCCGACAAATATACCGACTGGTGCACCTACGATGATTGATGTGGTCGTGATTCCAGTTATACAAAGACCGACAGGTGCTGCTGCAGCAAGACCGCAAATGGCATCTACGACCAAACATACGCGTTTGTATTTCACGATCAACGCGGATCTTAGCGATCTAATTTCGCATCTGTTGTTTCGCTTCGATTATTTTTTCAAGTCGGTAAAACTGAGGGTCCGTCATAGTTATTCTATCAATAATACAATCACGTATTTTAATTGTACAACAGGCAGAACTACCCTTTTATACTGGTACAATTGTCATACAATTATACTTAAATCTCCTGCGATTGTGCGTTCTGGTGGTTTAGACCCCCTCTCATACAACAACACACCAATTACGCCAGAACCTTGTGCATCTAACGATCGTCTTTGCCCAATAACTGTCACTTGAACAAGTGATTCCTTGTTGAATACGAACCAAGATCTACCTTTTCTCAGTTAAGTCAGTGTTTGTTTTAAATATTCGATGGTAAACATAACTGGGGTGGATACATAGGTGAATGCCACTCCGCCATTGTACAAACAATCCCGCAATGCTTTTGTATCTGCTGCTGAAGTTAACGTTTTGGCTTTTTCACGTGCACGAGCGATGATTCCAAACTGGCCTCGAGTTGGTTGTGGTACATCAGGGTAATTTCAAATGGCAATTTCTACATGACCCTTAAAACAATTATACGGCAGTTCATACGAAGGTTTGGTAACATCACTTTGACGCAGATATTCTTCGAGAAGTCTAGCAAAATTGTTACTGATGTTAGCATCCACAACTTGTTGATCCAACGCCCAATGTGTGGTAAATGCCGCACTTCACCACCGTCAGAATCCATTACTTCTATAATATTGACAAAAATCTAATCTTAAACAAAATCATCAAAAGACGTTTAAGTACCCGTCAGGATAAACGCTGAGTCCTTCAAACTCTATTTGATCTGCAGCCACTAATGATGCTGGTATTGCAATTGTGAAAGAGTTTAGAACTTCTCAGAATAAATGATATTATTAGTACAAAATCATCGCCATGATGCCGCTTATCATTTATAAGCATTCAATTTGACCCCAAGTAATTTTACTTCTGGTTATGATAAACCAGTATGTTCCGGACGCGTACCTTTAAAAAATGAGGTTAGGTCTATCAGCTCCATTTATACCAGACTAGAAAACAAGTCAGCCATTTCTTAAGATTTTATCTTGAACTGGTTTGTCTCCTTCTTTGACAATTATTTCTATAATTGCACTCCAGAAAGTTACTACGCGTGGTGGCGTTGGAATCTTTGCGATCTGCTGATACACGTATTGTTTTGTTGAAACCTTAGTATCAACGTATTCTTTGATATGAGCAACCGACACGCTGATGTCTTTGATTTCGCCGTTTACATTGATTTCAGCCATGTTCTTTACTACAGCGCATTTGAACTTGAAAATAATATCTTGAATGCCCACGTTTAACGTTTTTAGTTTGCTAGTTTGATCTTCAAAAATCACAAGCTCACATGGATTGACACCAACAAGAACACTACTATTAAACTCAGACAAATCCATTTTGGGGGCAAGTCGGCTGAGAACTACGTCAGCACCGTGTCGTCGAGCAGAGTAACGACGATAAATGTTGATAGACATATTGAATAATATTACAAGTACCTTAATGCCAAATCAAGAAGTGTTTGCGGTGTTGGTTAGCTCTCCAATGCACGCAACGCTTCAACGGCAAGATGACCGCATAAGGGACCATCCAACCACGTTTGTACAGGCAAATTTGAATAAAACAGTTTTCATCCACCAGTGCCCCGATATAAATAATTAACAACTTCAACTGGCGGTGCAAGTCCATGAGAGTCAAAATACAAACTATGTTGAGGTGTTACCAAGTATGCGATCCAGTGAGTGCCAGGGCCTGTTGATGAATCCAGACTGGTGATGCCAGTTTCACGTGTGCATGGCAATATCGATACAAGTTCATCTCGTATAATATCACCACGAAAATGTTTGGTCGATTTTGCCATCGCGCGTGCTAAAATGTGATTCATTACAACTGAAAATATTTATTGGACTTTGTGTGCTGCAGGTCACAAGTGGGATGAATTTCATTAGATGTTTGCGCGGATCCCAAAGGACCCGTATACATTTCTCACAATTGGTTTCACTGAAACGTGCATAGTGAGTAATATCATGCGAGTTTGGATAATTTAACAATCAAATTAAAAAATCATGTAAACATAATGTCTGGTAGTGATACCATAGTAAAGTATGAGAGGTGACGCGGTTGAGCCGCTCAAGAACATCAAGAATTTATTCAAAATGTAATAGAAGACCGCAAAAAAGTCAAAGATTTATTACAATCGCGACATACTGTACTAGATAATCTCACAGCGGGGTTTGAACAAACATTTGCACCGTTGATTAAACCAACAAAAGAAATCGCTGAACGTGCCGAGGATATTAAAAAGGCCACAGTGGAACAAGTGGCAGTGCTTACGGGAATAGAAGAAACAGTAGGTCCAGTTCGTAAAATAGCTAAACGCACCAAGCCTGTCAATAAAGCAGCACAAGTAATTGCAGTGGTTATTACACGTTTGCCAGAGATGGTGACTGAAGTCAAAGAAAATGAAGATGTCAGAGTACCTGAAGAATCAATTTCTCCACCATCACGCAGAAACAGGTCATTGACGCATACCCCAAAACAAAATGTTAATGAAGATGGTCGACAGTGGTTCAACAAAAAAAGACCCCTTCCGTGCAAGTCTTAAAATACCCCCTCCCCAACTGGAGAGATTTAGTAATCAAAAAACCATGAAAGGATATAGAAAAGGTTTGGGTCAAGTGGGTATATATGGAATTTACTGCTGCTAAAATAGCTTTTGGCAAGGTGTTTAATTCTTATTATAATATACTTGAATTGATGAAAGCGAAAAACGGCAATGACAACACTTCAAGCGATTCAAACTTTCATGAAACTCCTGCACAAAACAGAAGAATACCAGCCGGCCCATAAAACTACCACGACAAAAAGAATACCTACTAACCTCTGATACTGCGACAAAAGAAGATTCTAATCGACCAATATTTACTCCTGAAATTGAGGCAGAAGAATATTTAAATCAAGCAGCTGTGCCTCAACTAAAATGTAAGCCTCCTACAGTAAAAGTTACACGAACGAAAAAGCAAAACACCAGAAGAAAAAGAAAAACATACACCTCACTAGTGATCTGATGGACAGAGTAACATATCGCGAGCTGATGCATGAACTTGTTGAAGATAATCATGATATATGCAACACCGATGATGAGTTCTGAAACGACTGCGTGTGTTGCATGAAACCTATGCTACAATGCCACAAGTGGTTGTAAATACAGCCCAGAGCGTGACCTCGATGTTTACCATCTCATCCACAAAACCAGAATTCAGTGTGACTGTTTCTGCTCCTGTGACCGCTTGGGAATCAAATATACCTGAGATCACACTTGCATCGCTACAACAGTATTACAGTTAGTTTAATATTCGATCACAACCGTTTGGTGTCCTGTCCGCAAATGAATCATTTGTGTTTTCATCCGACACTGGTGCGAACCACTGAATTTCCCTATTGCGCGAACGACAAATAATCGGTCAATGAAGAAATTCGACGAAGAATTTCGGTGTTGACTGGCAAAGACAAATTTCTATACGTTCCCATGAGTCAACACACCGTTCTGTCATTGCAATAGAATCTCAATCGTATGCGGTTGATATTGCACGGTCGTAAATAAGATTAGTTTCAGGTTGGCCTGGTACATTCCAGATGATATATGATTCTTGCGTGTGGGATATCATTTCGCGCCTGACACTGTGAGAATTACGTCAACGGAAAAGGTTCGTTTAACTTTTTACGCCATCAGTGGTAGGTATGAAAGCAGGTCTGAAATGACAGGAGTAGTTGTTCAGGGTTATATTTGATTGGGTTTTCACCAACTCTAGAACCTTGTGATTTGATATCGTTCACGCCCCCATCACCTGTCGAATAATGGCCACATGATTTTTCAACTCGCCAGTACGCTTTTGAAATCTGCATTAAGGTACTTGTGATTGTTGTATTTTTGAACGAGCATACTCAGCCGCTTCAGTAGTGATAGCAGAGGTAAGGCGATGTTTCTGTTCATACTTGTCTACTACCTCAAAAATGTCGGCTTTTCTTGCACCTCTAAGTATTCGGATAATATTCTCACGTGCAAATCGTTTTAGTTGTTTTACCGTTGTTTCTTGTGACATCCGGTGGTGGTGGTATTACTTGTGTATTAAGTACCAATATGTTTTTAATAATTCAAGTATCTTTGCCTTTTCATACGGCTTGTTATGTAAATTCTGTGTTGTCGTGAGATCTGCTTTAGCTGTGGCACATTCTGATACTAAGGGGAGGTAGAAAGGTCTCTCTAATTGAGAAATTTTGTCGATGGTTTGTTTTAGTTTCTTAGTTTATAATGAATAGAAGCTGCGATCGCTTCAATCCTGGTAATTATTTTATTTATTTCTTTTGTTGTGGTATCTGTTTGTCCTTGGACAGCCACAAGTGTTTTTGATTTTGATATGTTTCTGCGCGCTTTATAGTACTCACGAACAGATCAACAAGGCTTTATAAGCTCGTTACGTGACTTGACTACGATGCCACATTTAAGACAGGGTCGTGCCCCTGGACCATCACAAAAAAATTGCGTATGTATTCTAAACTATTCATAATGGCATGTTCTCAGACAAGTTACATATTTTCTGAGGCAGTCAAGTGATTATCTAATTGGCGGAGACACTGCTGCATTTTCTGTTTTTCTGTTCTGTGTTGTTACAGCTCGAACAGGTATCACTGGAATTATAAAAATTTCAGACTCTTCGGGTGAATTATTAATGTCATTCGTAGAATTTAACTATTTTTTCATGCATTATATTCTGCAAATTCTTTATTTTTCTTGGCTCGTAAATCTGCCCCCATCTTATTCCGGTTCTAGCGTCACTCCGAAGTTAACCAATTTATCAGTATAAGCGGGAAAAGCTTCTGAGAATGCTTACAGCATCTTCTGCGCTTCCCTGACAAATCTGTACGATGAATTCAGTCAAAAAAGGTTTTTCAGTTTTCTTCTGCATCTCTGATATTCCAGACTTTTGATAATTTAATACCGTTTTTAGAAACGTCACTAAAGTCGTTCAAAATAACTTCGCAGTCTATTGCTTGAGTATTAGCCATTTGTATATAAACGGCTGCAGCATGTCTTCAATAGACTATTTAACAATACCTGAAAATAACGCTTTCAGGTGATCTCGCAAAATCGCGAAATTCCAAAACGAGGTGCTCACTACTAGGAGAATTACAAACAATCAAAATATCAGAACGTTAGACGTATATCGATTATAGCCTTGAGGATTTACAGTGTTTAACTATCAAACAATCAAAAGAAAACTTAAATCTGATTAGTCTCAGCGGACAAACGGCCATGCTGGTGTCGCGTACACACGCTCAAATTTGAATGAAAAATTACGCCTCACAGTTAAAGAGTAGAATAATGTTATTTTAATTAAATGACAAAACAATAGAATAATGTTATTTTAAATTAAAACACCCCAAAAATAGAATAATATTATGTTAATTAAAATGACAAAACTATAGAATAATGTGATTGTAAATTAAAGTATCCAAACTACAGAATAATGTTTTTATTAAATTAAAATACCAAAAACTATATAATAATGTTATTTTAAATAATTATACCAAAATCAATAGAATAATGTTCTTTGAAATTAAAATTGTTTTGACAATTGTCAGAGTTAGATCGAGGATTCTGAAAATAGGTCTTTCTAGACGTTTCAGGGTTTGAAACTAACATTAGGCCGTTTAGTCAGTGATTAGTAGATTTCACTAGTCTAAAACTGATATTAGTTTAATGGGGCTAGGGGAAATTTAATTTTAAATTTAAATGCAACAGAAAGGGTGAGGCGGGGAGTTGCTGCCTTCTGAATTTACAAGAATAGTGATTTTTTCCACTGATTTTAGTTACAGTTTATTTCATCTCTGACCACGCTTCGATAGCTAAACTGTTAATACCTCCAAACATGCTTCGATTGCTAAACTGTATATACCTCTAAACATGATTTGAGAAATATTATTAAAACTTAAAAGGAACTTGCTTAAATTGGTTTGGTGCAAAGGAAGTTTAATTATATTATTAAACAAACTTTAATCAGAAAGCCAAATTCTATCAGATATTTTTCATTTGCTTGGCTGTATGTTATTTAATTTTTTTATAAACACATTGGGGTATAGTTTATTATTATTATTATTATTAGTAGTAGTAGTAGTAGTAGTAGCAGTAGTAGTAATAGTAGTAGTAGTAGTAGTAGTATCATTTTAAAATACATTGACATAGTCCAGGTTACACAATGAAGTACTGGTCAGAAAGTATTACTAACAGAACTGCAAAATGAAATTCACGTCTAGAAGAGAAACCAAACGGTACATGCGCATCCACTACCATGTACGATTACAAATCTTCGTCTTAATTTATTTATCAATGTTTACAAGTACAAAGGAAGTTACAAAATTGAAAAGCATGGAGGTAAGTGACTTTTCAAAAAGGAAGATTTATTTATTTGTTTACTTACTTTATAAATCAAGAATAGGATTTGAAACTAAGGTGTGCTGAAAGTTATTGCTGCTGCTGTCAACATCGCATTGTTCTTGCCAAAAGAACCACACTTTAAAAGGAGTCTAACAACTATAGATGATAGATCAATCACAAACTTCTAAACGTACTTCTCAGAGACTAAGACTAATAATATCTTCATTCCCGTTCTTTTTCCCATTTTCCTCGCAGAAAAATTTAAGGTAAACTGGTCAACTACTGTGGATGGTGAACAAAGAAAACCTACGGTAGAATCGCCAACTACTGTGGGTGGGTAACAACATCTGTTAATGTAAGAGAGAATTGTTGTTGTTGTTGTTGATGATATTATTATTATTATTATTATTATTATTCGGTGGGATCAACCAAAATGTTTCACATTGTAATTCAAAAATACGGGAACTCTTATGAAAGGAGATGGAGTAATGGTCAGACAAACAACCTTATTCCAGAAGGAATAAAGTTTGAAAATTTACCTTCAGTGGTGAAAAGCTTGAACTCGTAAACGATTCTCGGTATCTACGTTTCTTTTCTGAGATAAGGGCAATTGTAACGCAGCCAAAGCAAGTCGTGTTCAGCAAATCAGGAAAATTATGTTCATTGTTGTAAAAGGCCACAAAGCTGAATTTACCAATAAATCTCAATCTGTGTCTTTTTGACACAGTGATCTTGTCAGTGCTACATTATGGAACAAACGACTTGACATTTAAAAAGTGTGATATCATTGAGGCATTTAAATATGCAGTTTTGTTAACATTTTGTAAAGGTAACAAAATCTACACCTAATGATTTTGTCCATGGCGAGAAAAGAAGAGTTTAAGTCAATATCACTGTTCAGGCTAGAAATATTTGTTTTGGCTGAGAATTGTTTGTAGCAAGAAAGAAAATACTGAACTCATTTTCTGTGATATCTTCTATCAACGGATTGTTGAAATATTTTTTTATTCCAGATGGCTGTTCGTTGCTACGGATATTCTTAGCCACTGTGGACTAATGGAATTATAGGACCAATAATATGTGTATAGAATGTAAAATATATCAAAGATGGTTACCCAAAGTTTTCATGACAAACAGTGCAAATTCAGCAGGCAACAAAAGTAACAAAAAAGTAAAGCATACTATCGACAATGGATGCATATTGTTTATTCACGGTTTTTAACAAATGCTGATTAATTCTTAACAATATCAGCTCTTGTTGTATAAATGCTGACCAATTCCTAACAATGTCAGCTCTTGTTATATAAATGCTGACCAATTCTTAACAATGTCAGCTCTTGTTATATAAATGCTGACCAATTCTTAACAATGTCAGCTCTTGTTATATAAACGCTGACCAATTCCTAAATAACAAGAACATTCTGCATTGCATCTAGCAGAATTCTCAATCGACGCAATTGGAAACTGCAACATATTTTAGGGAACATTGATAACAACACTGGACAACTGGAGATACTGTAGGTTTGACATGCACATCTGAGAGCGGGATAGGCGAGAACAATGGAAATTAACTAACTCTTCTAAGCAGATCAATTGCACTGAAGTAATGTACTCACATGTACAATTTACGAAACATTAATTACTCGCACATTAACTGTGACTCCTGGAATGGGAAAGGCGAATGTAGTAAAAGTCAGGAAGCGAAATGTATATAGTGTCTGATACATCTATTTGTATCAGCATAATCGGCAACCAAAAGATGGAGATGAAGTGATATCGGAATATTTCAGATTTTGACTGATGAGGAATATCTGTTCTCAGATTTAGAGTAACGTAGTCTATTGGGGGAAAGTGATTATTCTATATTTCAGTTCAACTTAACTGTTGTCTATTTGCGGACGACACAAATGTCTTCAAGATGATATTTGACTGAATGGAATGATGAATGGCTACTACGTTTCATCAGATAAATATATATGTATATAGGATGTCCCAAATTTATATCCAAACGACAGTTATACACTTTATAAAAAATATTACAGAAAGTAGATGAAGAAAAGGATATGTTTGTGGTAATTTACTCAGAGTTGTGTTTTGACAATAAGCAATGCCAATCAGACGTTTGCATTTAGTAGAAGAACGTTTTCAATTTATGGATGCAGAACATTGTGTCACTTTACAATACCTTGGTATGGACACACATGGACCATGCACCGCATAAAATGAAACAAATTGAACAATCCGAAAATGTGCAAGACAGAGCAACAAATCAACTTCCAAGGACGAATAACTTGAGCTAAGCAGACGGATGATGAAACAAGCAATATTGTACTACAGACGTGCCAGAAGAGATGTGATAGAGCTATACAATATAGTACATAACATGTACAACAGAGAAGCCTACCAGAGAAAATGAGTTTAGGAGATACCAACATAGAACTAAATTAGCAATAAAACAAAACAGTTTTGTGAAAATAGCAGCATCAATCTGGAACAATCTTTCTTCCAGAGGAAGCAGTATTGGGCCGAAAAGCAAATATATAATTTTCAACGCTACTCATTTACAATTAATTTTTCCATCCTCCATCCTCATTCATTCAGTCTCTAACTCACCACATCCATGTTCCGTCTCTTTTCCTTCCTTTTTACTTCTTTTATTAATTCGTTTCTAATTTATAATTGTATTTTCTGTGCCTATTGGTTCACTGTTATCTCAGATGGAATCGTTTCACTTGTTGTTTATTGTCTACTGTATCATTATTGACTGCAGCCAAACCTACTGCATGCACTGTTACAGCATGGATGGTTTTATTTAGGATCTTTGTATTTTGTGTGAGTGTAAATGCCATGCGTGTGATAAATTCGAAGTGATAGTTACTTCGTATATTGCTGTACAAGAACGTTCATGTAGAAAATTTCTAATGTTTTCATGGATAATAATATACAAATGTATCTATGATTGTTACAGGCCTGCAAGGTTCAGTGCTTAAACGAAGGGACTTTTTCTTTTTGGTAATACAAAAGAATGTATCTATAGTATGTTTGCAAGAAACTCAAAGAGAATGATGAGAAATATTAGGATGCTGAATGTGGACGCAAATGTATATTTAACTATTGTTCTTGTAACAGAATTGGTGTCTCGGTATTCTTTTGAAATACTTTTGAATTTGCGATCCATAGAGAAAGATATGACAGTCAAGGGAGATTTATTTCAAGTATTGTTAATTTTATAACACTCGTGAATTTGTGTGGCTGTAATGATGATAATCTTAGCTGTCTTAAGAAAGCTAGAGGAAGAAATTTTTGTTTTTAAGAACTTATTAATTATAATGTGTGGAGACTGGAACACAACTTTAAGAGTTAGTTTTGAATAATTTTAATATATTACATGACAAATACCAAAAGTTACGAGAAGCAATTCAAGACCTGAAAAATGGATTGGAATTAATTGACTCCTGGAGAAAATGCAATCAAGACTAAAAGATGTATACCTGTAGACAAATAAATCCCTTGAAACAAAGTATATTAGATGACTTTCTTGCATTGAATGATATTTATATGAATATAAGTGATGCATGTATCTTACCATAGTAGAAGACTGATCATTCATCTATTGAAGTAGTGTGGTTTTTCTTTTCAAAATGTACAAGGGGAAAATTATATTGGCAATTTTAATGCTCAACTGTTGAGGAACATTGAATTTATTGATTTAAACACTGATACTGTAAATGAATATTAAGGAGAAGGGAAATCAAGAAAACTCTCTCCGTGTTTCTCTCTCCTGTGATGATCAAACGTTCTTTTAAATTTTGTAAATGAAAATAATATCTAAAACTATGGGTTATTCTATTAGGAAAATAAAAAAAGGGAAAATGAAAGAAGAATGAACAGAAAATATTAGAATTTCATAGGGAATTGTCGGATAGCGCAGTTGGGAATCGGTGGAATATATAGAAGAAAAGAAAGCAACACTAGTGGAATCGAGAGATTACCAAACACACAGAATGTGTTATATTAAGATCCAAAGTTAGATGGTACGAGTTTGGAAACAAAAGCACATAGTATGTTCTAATTCTTGAGAAAAGAAATTATGACAGTAAAACAATAAAGGAAATTATTTTAGATAATGGGACAAATATATAAGGTGCAACATATATTTTAGAACTCCAAATCAATTTGATACCGAACTGTATAAAACTAGAATCACTCAGCTTGACATTGAGATGCTCAAAATAGCTTTCTAATCGCAATGTTAAATTTAGTCAAGAGGAAAGAAAATCATGCGACGGTCCGCTTACAATCAATAAATACGGTCTGACTTTAAAACGGATGCAAAATGAAAAAAGCCCTGGCTCAGATTGATTCGTTACAGAGTTCTATAAACACTAAAGGAAATCTATCAAATTTTGAGATTCATGGAATCATCATATGTTTATCAGAGGAAGCAAACGACAGAATACACTTTAAAAATTGGAGACCAACATCCTCTTTTAAATATTGACAATAATATTGCTTCGGGGGCAATTGCGGGTAGAATTTAAAAACAAAACGATCTTCCATCAATGATCAAAGAAGATTCGTAACGAGTAGATTCATTGGAGAAAGTACCAGGCTATTATACCATGTACCAACTAAAGAACAAAAATACATATAGTTTATTATTTTAATAGACCTAGAAAGCATCTTTGCCTCAATAAACTGGAGCTTTGTTGAAACAGCTTTACAATCTTTTAATTTGGTGATTCCATTTGCAAGTGGTTTAAACTGCACTGTAATAAAGCTAAATGTTGTGTTATTAATACTGGAAATATGTCATTGTTTAGACTTTTAAAGAGGATGTCGTGAAGGAGATCCCTTTGCGCATTATTAGTTTATCATCTGTGCTTAGATTTCAGCTGCAATTTTAAAGCAAACTGTGGTGTACGAGGTCTTTGATGTCAGTGAGAATGATGTTTTTGTTTTTCTGGACAAATCGCAGCATACTCTTAAAACAACTATGAATATATTGCGTTTTTTTCTATTGTCTGGATTTAATTGTAACACAAAATCAAAGGCTATTATCCATATAAAGAATAAGTCGTCTTCTTCTAACTTTGCAGTCCTTGGCATCTCTTTTTCTTCTAATTTACAACAAATGGTGGAAATTATTCAGAGGAAGAAACTAAGGAATGCAAAAAGGATTCTGGAGCTGGAGCCAAAGATCTCTTTCAGCAGTTGATAATTGTTGTAAAGAATCATTTAGACCATGTTTATACATTGATTGTCAGCACTTCCAAATCCCTCAGCAAAACATGATACGGAACTAATTCGTAGCTTCTTTAATTTTTATTAGAGGTAAAATAGAGAGAATTAGACATGATATACTAGTATCCCGGAGAATGGGGGAAGGACTAAAAATAATAAACATTTATCCATTCATTAGGTATATTAAGATAAAACGGGTTAAAAGATTGTGCTTAAAAATCATTACGGAGACTTGCACAACTTAGTCCATACAACTATATTCAGAAATAAAAAGAATACGTGGAATAAGAAGAATTTCGTAATTTTATTAAAAACAAGTTTTTTGATAAGTGTAATTTGTTTTATTGTAGATCTTGTTACACTTCACAAATGATAGTATAACCCATTCAGAAGATACCTGATGCCCATCTGCAACCTGTTCCTGCATTTGACCAATCATTTAGCAGAATAACAGTAGACCGTGTAGGCCCTTTACCCATTACAAAGTCGGATAACCGATACCTTTTGACCATAATGTGGGCGTCAGTAGTGTAGTGGGATAGAATAGCGTCAATGGGAATTAGCATTACAGACCCCACCCCACCCCGGGACTGTATAGCGTCACGATTTATAGCGTCAAAATATCACCCTGGGACTGTTTAGCGTCAATAGGAATTTTGTATAGTGACTAGCACACCCTGGGACTGTATAGCGTCAATGGGAATTTTGTATAGTGACTAGCACACCCTGGGACTGTATAGCGTCAATGGGAATTTTGTATAAGGACAAGAGGAATGGCACAGGTAGGGTGACGTCACGGTACTGGACAGTTGCAACAATGTAGCAAGGACCGTGACTTCATGCCACCTGTGTTATTTCTATATATAAACACGAATCATTCGCGTTCGTGTCAGTGAATAGTATAGTAGAGTATGTTTTATATGTTCGTTTTTTTCCATAGATTGATGAACATCAATCTATCCTACACAAATTATAAAATCGACTAACAAAATTTTTTAGGTAATAGAATAATGTTTTGGGGAGTTAAAAGATAAATTATACAATCGAATAAAAAAAATTTTTAGGCAAAGTGAAAATAAATATCTTTTCGAGGCAGTGGAGTGGCCCTGAAAAGGGCCTTTGGGTTCTTTTGCTTCTATTGTCTCCATTTTTTCCACCAGCTCGTCACTTTTCCAATGATTCCTTTCTTCTTCTTTTTCTTTTCTTCGTCTGGAATCCAGTCAGGATGTCCCATCTCTCTAAACTTTTCCTGTACCTTCATCCAGTTTTGATTTAGTCTTTCAAAGTCCTCTTTTCTCTTTCTGTTTTCCTTCTCCTTCCTCTCTTTTGTCCAGGTGTCTTTTATTTTCTTTACCTCTTCTTTCATCACTTTTTTCATTAGGTCTTCAGATTTCCTTAATTTCTCTAATCTCCACAGGACAAAAGACCACTCCGTAAAATTGGCTTGCTCTTCTACAAAGCACCTCACTTGGATGACAGTATCAAGTGCGTCCTTCAATGTCCCCACTCTCACATATTTACGATGGATGAAGCCTCTTATTTTTTCCACCTCCTCTTCTATCATCCCTGCCACCTGATGCCTGGCTACTTTCAGGCTAGTGACTTGACTGGTCACAAATTCTTGGATGTCTGGATAGTTCCATTCCTGTTCTAGCCTTTCCACCACGTAGGCTGCATCCATCATCCAAAAATAACTGTCTCTTAACTTGTTAAACAATTCCATCTTGTATTGACTAGTCAACGTGGGTAGCCAGACTGACGAGCGTTCCGCGTTATATACGTCAAGCACGGACGTGAACAAAAACATCCCTTACACTCACTTCACATATGATATACTATCCACACCAACGAATGAGAAAGGATCAAACACACACCTATTTACTATCCACACCAACAAACGAGAATGCATAAAACACACACCTATTTACTATCCACACCAACGAACGAGAAAGCATAAAACACACGCCTATTTCCTATCCTCACCAACGAACGAGAATGCATAAAACACACACCTATTTACTATCCACACCAACAAACGAGAATGCATAAAACACACACCTATTTACTATCCTCACCACCGAACGCGAATGCATAAAACACACACCTATTTACTATCCACACCAACAAACGAGAATGCATAAAACACACACCTATTTACTATCCTCACCAACGAACGAGAATGCATAAAACACACACCTATTTACTATCTACACCAACGAACTCGAAAGCATAAAACATACACCTATTTACTATCCTCACCAACGAACGAGAATGCATAAAACATACACCTATTTACGATCCACACCAACGAACGAGAAAGCATAAAACACACACATATTTACTATCCTCACCAACGAACGCAAATGCATAAAACACACACCTATTTACTATCCACACCAAAGAACGCGAATGCAAACACACACACACACACACACAACAGTAAAGGAGTGAGTGCTTATAGTCACACTACTCTACATTCACACCAATTGGCAACTTGAATAGTATCTCTTTTCTATAGATATGATTAGCCCTGAGAAGGGCTGTTTTTTCGTTGAACTCCAGTTGCACCTGGCTAATGGTGACACCTTCCTGGCCTGGCACCACACACACAACGTCGGCTCCAGTCATTCTCCCAATTGACACGTGTGGTTGGGAGGTTGACTTGCTTCACTCTCCCAGTCTTCCGTCTCTGGGATAGTGAAGGCTTCCCTCCTTCTCCTATACCACAACCGTGGATGAATACATTGTGCTACTGGTAGTGTTGTGGCTGTGGCTGTGGTTGTGGCTGCGATTGAGGTGGTCGTACTGGTTGTTGTGTCCTCACCACAGGTTTGACCTCACACTGAGGTCTCATGAAGAGGTGAGGCAGGAGCCCTCTTTTCTTTTCTTTCTCCTCTTCTTTCTTCTTTTTTTCCTCCTCTTCCTCAAGTCTGGCACTTTCTGCAACGGTCTCCATGGCCAGCTCATCCAGGAGTTTCCTGGCATACTCCAGGTGCATTTGGAGTTCAAGCAATTTAGCAATTCTGCTATTCATTTTTAATGTTGACGAGTCAACGATGGGTAGCCAGACTGACGAGTGCTCTGCTTTATATTCTCGGAGCACGAACGAGAAGGAAAACATTAGCTGGCACCAAAACTTACCATCACATCAAACGCGCGGACCTAAAAGAAACACTCACGTTGACGTTTTTACTTTTTACTTACAAACACAGACATGCATGATTCGACAATACAAAGAAACGGAGTGCTTATAGACGCACTTCTATTTTTTTAAAGACACAAACACATAAATTTGTTTTGGCAATTTGAATTAGTATGTCTTTTCAAGAGTATTGGGGTAGCCCTCGAAAGGGCTGTTTTTGTTTTTTTTTTGTTGATGGGAAGTGATGGCAATCTTTTTTTTTTTACTGTCTAAGATTGCGTCCCCGTCTAGCAGCAGGCTTTCCTATACGATACGGCCTGCTTCTGCGGAACGAGACGGAGAACTCCTTGGTGTCCACACGGCAGTCGACAAAACCTTTGTCTGGTTCTTGATGCTGCTGCTGCTGCTGCTGCTGCTGTTGCTGCTGCTCTTGCTGTTGCTGTTCTCTCTGCTTCTGAAGTCTGTACTTCTCAGTCCATTCTTCTTGTTCTTTCTTGATTTCCTCTCTGAAAACCTCTTCTACTAGGTCTTGGGCTATGGCTAACATCCTGACATTCTCTATCTCTTCAGGCTTCGGTATCAGGTTTAGCCTGACACGATGTGAATTGACGTAAGCTTCGTTCAGCTTGGCTAGTCTGGAAGACATGTTCATAGGTTGACGAGTCAACAGTGCATGGCCAGACTGGAGACCAACCCGCTTTATATGGTTCAAACGCGGACGCGATAGAAAACATCCCTACTCGGTTTTAGTGTCGGAACGTTATGATAGCGAATGTATGGTGAGGGATAGAGAGAAATCAAAGAGCATATATTCACAGTGTGTTTTGAAAACAATCCACAGACACATTTTTTTCCAAAACACAACATTTTTTATTCAACCAAAATGTAACAAGTAACAATAACATCAAACAAATTATTTTTGACAAGGTTGACAACGTTCTGAAATTATGTGAGATTTCCATTGATGAAAGTCATGAGGCCATTGATGTACACTACGTTTCCTAGCTAAAGACAAAATATAGCCTTAATGGTCACAAAACCATCGATCTACTTTCTCATCGTTTCTAGAAGAGTGACGATCAAAATAAGTCACTAAATGTTCTAAAGGATATCCAAGACTGCGTTGATGAAAACAATACACACAATATTGTCCACACACCATGGAATCTGTGCCTTGTAATTTCACATTATTGAATCGTGTCGTCTGGGCATTTTTTCTCAGAAAGTCAATGATGTCGTCTTTTAAAGGGGTTAATCCATACGAATCAAAATATTCCACACAGTCCTCTTGAGGGAAGTAAACGGCAACCGAGTGAGTTCCTGGAAGATGACTTTTGTCCGTGTTGATGACATAAGCTTGATGGTCTTGAGGTTTGCAATGAGGTAGTTCATCTTTAGCGCACACGACAGGATTCCAAGAAGCAGTATACGAACTATTGTTCAAAAGGTAATAAAGTTCCCAGGTATCCATTTTTTTGTTGTGTTGGTTTATTTTCACAGGTAATGATAAGTCGTCAATTCAATTCTGACTTTTTGTTTGAAACGCTGTGTCAAATAGCCGTTTCCTAGCCATGTCTCCGCACTCTGGGCTAAGAGAGCTTCGATGCGATAGATCTCTAGAGTAGTCAATGGAGAGCAGGAAAGATCACGCAAGCCTTTATACCACTTATGCAACACTGCGTCTTATGAGATGAGACTCCAAGCTTCGTCCAGATACTCGTCCAATTTTTCTTCTTGACTCATTCCCAGACATTTATCGTGTTGAATTTGACTGGGATGATCGTTTTGACATCCATAACAATCTGTCTTACTCAAGTCAGTAATTGTATCGCCAGGTGTTTAGCAAAACAGGACACTAAATGTTGTTCTTGTTCTGACTATCTGGACGTGACTACTACCTCGTCCTCTTTCTCTTGGACTTGGAGTTCTGTTTTCACGCTATCCTCCCATTCCATGTCCAAAGATTCTTTATCGTTCAGTGAGGGATAGGAGTCTTCCATTGTTTCTAATAGTCTAGAATGACTTCTCTCAAACTGTTGATTTCGATGCTATTATCGAATTCGGCATACAAGATGACGTTGACCGTCTCGGTGAGAGCTTCTGCAAACTGAAGTTCCACACGCATTTTACCAGATTTTATAGGGTGGAAATGTCCCTCGTCGCTGCCTTGGTCTGGAGTGAAATCAAAGGCCCACAAAGTGTAACCTCCTACATAATCTTCGTACGAAATACCGTGACTGGTGTTGGTTCCTAGTAGTCCGGTAGCTTCGTACAGGGACAAGTACGATCTCAAGTAATTCTTCTGGGTAAAGTTAGGTTCGAAGGGTCTGGTACACAAAGTCTTGCCATCGCGACTGACTTCGATCTTGGACACTTTGTAGTGCTTAAACTGGAAAGGATTTTGATCGTGAGCTCCGTTGAGGGCTGCATTATTGACGATGCCAAACGATTAAACGTTTGGGTAACTGTTCTTGGAACAGATGATCTTCGATCTTGGATCGGAGTCCAGCAGCAATGGTGAATGTTTTCACTTCTACACGTCGTATCGGACACTTGGCGGTCGATCTGCTCAATTTTTGACTGATGTCATTTCCCGCTTTAGGTAACACTTCTACGTGACGCACGTAAAGTCTGGCTTCTTGGATGATGGTTTTTTTTACTCGTTGGCATGAGCCATCAAATGGAAAGCGACACTGCTGCGATTGAGTCTCAGGCGAATATTCACTCCGTTCAGCAAATAGTTGTCTTGCAACCACATGTCCAAATGCAAACGATCCATCAGTTCTAAATTACGACCTTGCAGGATTTTCCTTCGACGGTTGTTAAAACCCACATTGTGAGGATTGTCATAGGCTGTCAGGGCTGTGTCGTTAAACGTGTCTTCACCTGAGGTGTCAGGTTTCCATACCACGCAAGCATCCAGATGAATGTTCTTGGCCTCTTTTCCATACGTCAAGAGATTTTCTAGGTACACTCGGTAAGGGTAAGTATCCATACTGCTGCTGACCAGTTTGTTATTCAAGTACAAATCCACTTCGCTGAACAAGGAATGCATGAAATTGTTGACGGGAGCTATTCTGGCATCGGCTCCCGGATTGGTGTTGTCGGTTTAGATCATTTTCAGTTTCAGATACAAGTAACTTCTATTCAGATCGATGTAATCTTCGGGTTGTCCTTTGATTTCAAAGTCGATGGGAGCTGAATCCGTCAAAGAGGAGACGGGATGAAATTCGACCCATTGGGATTCTTGCATCGTCATCATGGTGGGTGGCATGGCAAACAGACCCAGTTCCGACTTGGAACAAGCACAAGACTCTCGGTGCATCATTTTCTTTTTTTTAATAATCAAAAACGTTTAACTCTGGGACAGTTTTTCTTTTCTTAGTATTTCTAGCTCTAGGGGTGTGAAGTCCTCTGAAGGGGTGTTATCATCGTCTTTTTCTGCCTTGTCCTTGCTGTGGCGTCAGGGAAGCAGGAATGCCTGACTCGGCATTGCCCAGGGCATTTATAGGAGTTTCTCGCCGACACAAAATGTCTTTACCCGTTTGAAGCAAAACATTTTTGTCTGCTCTCAAGAAAGCTTCTTTGGGGTTTTGTTTGTCAATGATGACATTTTGGAGAAATTCTTTGCGTGCGTCAACGCGGCATCTTTTAAGGCGTGCAATCCCCGTGTCGCCATCGGTTTCAAAACGGGAGCCACTTTACGAAATACTGATTTGAGCATATCACCTAAACCATGTCCTCGCTGTCGAACGACTCCTTGGTACACAGGATACATGACTGAGAAAAAGTTAGAGTAATCGTTTTCGAAAATGGAGTTTCACTGTGACTTTCCCTTTGGTGAATGAAATATTTTGTCCCAGATCTCCTTTTATAGTAATGTTGACAGTGTCGAAATACGACTTACTGATGGGCAAATAGTGAGGATGTACAAATTCGCAGTGAACGTTATAGGTGTTTCCACCTTCCTCATCAGCGTTCGTGGCAGAATCCACTTTGAAAGGAATGACACGCAGTAACGGTACGGAGGTGTGTCCCACCACGTTGTACTCCACCACATCGGAGAACACAAACATCAAATTCAGTCCGAGGTTCATTTCTACAGGGAATCGAAAATATTTCGCAAAACCCAAGTTACCGGTCATGGCTGGTATTTCGTTTCTAATCTTGATCAACTTGGTGTCTCCACCCAAAATGTCATACAATTCAGGACAAAATGTAATGGCCAATAGTTTGTCCTCTGAAAATTTCATCATTAGGCGACGAGATATTTTGTGGTACTCCATCATGACACTTCTTCTGGCTTTCTCCAAGGCTTTACCAAACATGAAATTGAACCTGTCAGCAATGGCGTTCACCAAATGTTGACCACTAAAATAATAGCCCGCAGGAATTTTCAGCAGATAAGTGGTTCGTTTAGTTTTGGGGTCGTGTGATTTCATAAAGTCAGCTACACTAGCGCGTTCATCCATGGCTTCTTGCACTTGTTCGTCATAAACTTCTACCGTAAAAGTGTTTTCATTTTCGACGATGTTTTTGATTTGTGTAGGGTGAATCATTTCCACCAAAGCCACTTCCCAATGAGCTTCGTGATCCAATTGGATGGCTTGAGGTAATCTGGCCGAGAAACAGCACAAAGTGTTATTGGGAAACACCTCCATGGAACTGTCACTGGGTAACGTTAAGTAAAATTGGTTGTTCATAATTCCACAGTTCTAGTGTCCAAGGAGTCACTGGAAGTCAGAGGAGTGTCTAAAAGAGGATGGTTAGGGTGACTGTTGGAAGGGGGACTAACGTTGGACACAAGACTCCCGTTGTTGTTTCCGTTCGAGGAATATTTCAGAGACGGATTGAGAAGAAGGTAACCAATGCAACTGCTAAGTAAAATGGTCTACAATTGTTTGTCTCCTTGTTGCAAACTCAAATTGGCAATGGCAGCACCGATGACACAATACACCACAAAGATTTGGCAGAAAAAGACGATTTGCGTTTTAGGCACACGTTCTCCACACCACACCCACAAAGGTTGCTTTTGTAGATCTTGCAGAGAAGAACTGGGGGAAGGAGTGGTCACTGCAGTAGCTGAGGCTGTGTTGAAGAGCATGGTCGTCATTTCTTTTTATAGTCGATGAGTTGCGAAGCGTCGATCCAAGAGTCATAACTGGGAGGATATCCTTTCCAAGATACTTTGACTTCTTTGACACGTCGTTTTCCTACTTTACGAGTTCTTCGATCCAGAATACTTACTATCTCGTACACGTCGTCTTCTTTTCTGGTCACACGTTGTAACTCGGGCAAGTAAAACGTTCCTTTTAACACTTCCCTGTTCATGTCTTCCAATTTATAGACAGGAGGATAACGGTCACGCGCTAATTCAGTGACACGAAACAATTCGGTGGTCCAGTTGGGTAAGTAACCTTTGTCGAAAGTGCGTTTGGTTTTGCTAATGCGTACCATATCTCCTGATGCCAACACTTCACCTTTCCTGGGGACAGTCACTGTTGGGGACGTACCAAACAGACGCTCGAAGACTGCCACTTCGTTGTCAGCAGTAACTTTTTGGAGGGCACGCTCAATGCTCCGATGGTAAGATTGGTTGTACGATTGGACGAGGTACGGCAAGAAGTCGATGTACTTGAGAGTGTGTTGATGCGTAAAATATTTCCACATGTGTTCTTTCAAGGTGCGTTGAAAACGTTCCACGATGCTGGCGTTGGTTTTGGGATTCTCGGTGGTGAAAAAATAAATGTCACGTTTCTTCAATTCTTTTTGGAAAGCTTGTTTCAGAAATTCGGTGCCTTTGTCAGTTTGCCATCGAAGAGGGTGACACCCGCTTTGTTTCAACACCAGTTTGAGGGCTCGCACTAACTCACTGCTTGATTTGGAAGTCAATGGCACGACCCAAGCAAATTTGGAAAAGACGTCGATGACACAAAACAAATATTTGTAGCCACGATTGTAGGTGGCCAAATGAGAGACATCGGCTAAATCGGCTTGCCATTGACGATCGATACCCTCCACTTGGGTGCGACATCTGGAAAATTCTCGTCGAATGGGTTTGTGTAAGGTGTACGTGGCTTGTTCTTGTAACCATCGTTGCACATGAGGTAAACGGATACTCTTCAGTCGAGTTTTGGCAGCACGATACAATTTCTGAACTCCTCCGTAACCTGCGGGATGGACTGGATCGTACTAAATGCTGGCTAACACCTTCTCCATTTTTTAAATAAGTGATCCATTCTTCACTGATGCTACTCTGAATGGGACGAGGGGGTGGTTTAGAAACGGTTTTACGTGTCCGATGTGCCACGGGTGTAGAAGTTGAAGGTAGTGGTGGTGGTGGTGGTGGTGGTAATGGAATGACTTTGGTCTTTTTTTCTTTTTTCACTTCTGGTTTCTCTTCTTTCTTTTTCACTTCTGTCGATGGAGGAGTGGACGTCATCTTTTTAACCCAAGCTTTAAGTTCTTCTCGTTGGGATTTAGGGGAAGGGGTCAACAAGGATGCTGCAATCTTACTAGGGATGGGAGCTGTTGACGGTGCTTGAAAGACTTCTCGTGCCTCTTCTTCCTCAGACATCCGTGGGGTTGCGTCTGTCTTGACCGCTGGGGGTAGTGGTGATGGACTTTTCATCAGAGTCTTAAAATCTTTCAGAGTGGGTAGAGTTGTTTCATCTAAAGTTTTCTGGTGAAAGAGTTGCAGTCGTTGCAACAATTGACCGTACCGTTGCGATGTTTCCGTTTCTGACAAATCGCTGCAATCCATCAACGATTGCAATTCGTGTTGTAACTGGGACATTTCGGTCAAATGAGGATTGGGAGGTAAATGATTAGTTCTTTGTTCTTGCCAACGATGGTATTCCATCCATCGTTTGTAAGGCACTAAAGCCAGTTTTCGTCCTTCCATCGGATTTCAAGGATCACGTTTGAGATCATTTGACTCCAAAGGTCCCTTTTATCTTCTTGGACTTTTTTATCTTCATCTCCCAGGATGTTTCCCAATGCTCCTTTCAGCAAGGGTCCTCCTATTGTTCCCATTATTCCTTTCGGCAACATGGGTAAAAAGGGTAAAATTCCTCCGAGTTGCACCAACATCTTTTTCTTTTGACCAATGGGTATTGTCTTTTGGACCATTTGGCAAAGAACGTGTCGATGTTTGGCTAAGCATTCTTTCTGGTGTTTAGACAAAGGTATTGTGCCTTTCAAGACATTCAGACAACATTCGCACACGGTATCGATGACGTCTTTGGAGGTAGTTTGAATGAGTTTTTTTCGCATGGGTGGAGGAGCTTTGGACAGGACGGACAACATGTCCCAATGTTTGGCTAAACGAGGTGGCAGTCCTTTCCTTTTTCCTTTTCCTTTTCCTTTTCCTTTTTGGACAGAAGAACGACCATGGTGACGGTGTGCACGTCTTGGAGGGGACATCTTTGGGCGTTGAACAGCAGAAAACACTGATCCCTATCGTTTGCCTCGGGTCTTTTTTATACTGAAATGGACGCCACTGATTGTCTTTACGTCGTATCAACTTGATGACAGGCAACACACGTCGTGGAGAAGTTCGCAACGGACTAAATCGGGACAGTTCTTGCTTGGACAAATCCAATAAACTCTGTAACACACCCGTTCTCTCTCGGACTTTGATTTTGGGGGCAGGTACTTTGTGAGCAGCGGCCACTGCCGCTAAAGAGGAAGAGGGTGTCACCGTTGGAGGAGAAGTTGTTGGAGACGCTCTCTTGCGGGTAGAAGCTGTTTTCTGTGGACTTTTCTTTTTCTTTTTCTGAGGCTGTGACTTGGTCTTGACAACGTTGCTCTTTTTCGTTTTCTTCTGGGTACGTTTGGGTGTGAATTTTTTCTTTGGGACGACTTTGGGAGCATTAGAATCCCATTTTAAGAGGGAACGAATGATGACACCTCCTAGAGAACCGCTACCTCCAGGTTTCAAAATGATTTGCTTTCTGGTTTGAGTGTCGATGCGAAGATCGGCTAGCTGCGTCAAGGCTACTTTGTTTCTCTCACAAAAACGTTTGGTTTGATGTGGAATCTGAATGATCCCATGCAGTAATTGACGTGCTGTCACCGTAAACCATCGTAAGACTTCTTTGAGACTAGCTACTAATACACGAGCACGTATTTGTGGATTTTTTTCGCGACTGATACCGTACAAGGCACGAATCAATTTTATGGGAAGATGAGACTGAAGGGACGTCATGTTGACGATGTGTGAGACAGAGACAATGTGGCCGAGGTTTTTATAGACTTTTATTGGTGATTGTGATTAAGTCGACGATGGGGACGTGTACACGACAGGCCCTCCGTCTTGGCACCAGTGGTAAAAGAGATGGGTACGAAATCGCAAATAATCGGGAGTGGTGGGTTTTAAATCCACGAGTAAATAAGCGTGTGGGGTTTGAGTGGCATCGTCGTACGCATGAGTTAGCCAAGGCGTTCCTAACTGTTTGGCTAAGACTTGCACTTGCGATTTATCTCTAGGGCTTTTAAACAACACCACGTAATGAGCATTGAGACTGATGGCATGATGGGCTTTACTTTGTTGAAACAAATTTTGGGTGATGTAAATGACACTGGTATTGCGATGATGCCCTTTGCGCGTAAACCAGAGTTTAATTTCTTCTTCGTCTTCTCCTAACATGTCGTCAAAAATAACCAGATGAGTTTGACTAGGGTCAGACACGATTCCGTCGTCCTCGCCAGGAATGCCTTCCAGAAAGACGATGGAATCGCCTTGACTTTCTCGCAGAAGGCTGTAGGCCGATTGCCACTCTTTGTAACAACACACGATGAGTTGAGGTGGACCATCTATCAAATGATGTTTATGTTCGATCAAATGTTTGACAAATTCGGTTTTGCCGGAACCGCTAGGTCTGGCAATGAGCATGTTAAAAAGATGGCGAAGATACAAGGCCTCCCAACTAGTCCGATCTACGTGTTCGTCAATGACTTTGACAGTGGAGGAAGAGGGAGCATAGACAGTACACGTAGCCATAGTAGTGTAAGAAATGTCACTTTTGACACGAAGACAGACAAGACAACAGTTTTTATACTTTTTTCAGGACACGTTTATTGTCATCTTTAATGGTGAACAACACGAAAGACAAAAATACATAAAAGCCAAATGGTTAAGTACATGAATAAAAGACACACGAAAACGATCATAGTGGAATATAAACAAGTCTCTGTACAACATTTGTGGTGATCAAGAGGTGAAATCGTAGAGGTAATGTGTAATGTTCTGAGAGTCTCTACACTCCTTGGCACAGTCACACAAGAGTTCTCCCGGAATGGCCTTTCAGGGATGTCGATCACGGTCCTGTCCTGAAGAGAGTGGTTTTCCTCGATCACGACTTCTTCTTTGGCACTGTCACTAACACTGGTTTAAAAGTTACTTTTTTTCACGGAACGTTTTAATTTTTTAGGATTACAAATCTTTGCAATAGTGTGCCACTTCTTTTGTCCATGCCTCGAAACCCCAACTTTTCCAGTCATGTACATCTTTCCAGTGAGGATGTAAGTCACAAGCTACTTACACGTCGTCGCACACATCTTCTGTGACTAAAAGTTGACGAATCTTGTTTTCCCGTAGAGGTTGAGAAGTATCAAGATGAAAACGCAAAGCTTTGAGCAGAATGAGTCTCTCGTGTACATTTAAAAGGACCACTTTCATGCTTTTTGGAGTGGTAGGTACTGTTTGTAAAGAATCCACAAAGAATCAGCTGGTAAACGAAATCCCAGAAAGCAAGTCACTAAGACACACACTACACGTCGACCCCAAGTCAATGGACACATTTCTCGTAACAGACGATCGTAATCCTCTACCGTTTGAACAGTGTCATTGATTTCCTTCCACGGAATCTGTTGTATAACGAATGATAAAGGTTGTGGCATGGTAGTCTGTTTTTATACCCTCTTTGGTGTAAGGTAATAAATGTACTTTTTGAACAGCTTCGATTTTATTTTAGTACCGTCGTACCAAAAATGTTTAGTCACTAACTCACACACCACACGTCGCACAGAAGTTTCCTCTTGAACTAGAAAGAATTGTTCTTGTAAAGATTTGTTGTAATCCTCTAACTCGTCCTTTCTAATTCGGTGTATTAGGATCACCTTGTAAGCTGAATGAGTGGTATCCAAAAATTTATGAATTTCACGCGATTCATCAATGTCTGACCACTGGAACACTTTCATCAGAATCAGTCCTCTTATAGCATTTAGGTACCAGTGGTTCCAACATCGGTGACGTAACGGATGCAATGGTTCTTTGCGTTTCACTTGTATTTTGACCAACTCACGGTAAAATGCGTTCTCTCAATTCCACAGGCAAACCACGAATGTTCTCTTGTAAAGTATCCATAACCATGTCAGTCAAACACTTCTTGTAGAGCGAAAGTAATGAACGTAGTGAGTCATTTCTGACCACTGCCATTCAGGGTAACGGTCAAGAATGTCAATAAAATCTTCAAATGTAAATGGTCTAAAGCGGAATAGTAGGAAGAACGCACCCTTGATCCAGAGAAATCGGACTTGTTTGTTGACTTTTGTCAATTTCCTCTTGTGAATTTCTCGACACAAAAGTTCTACAGTCACTAATTGAGATTTGGCTCTGGCAAGTCCCTGCCAAATGTCCTTGTAGATCTTCTCTTGCAATTCGTTTGGTAATGTTTGAAGATTATTTTTTACATGGGGTTTAAATACTTGTCTAGGGGTTGTCCAATGTTTGACTCCTAGCCCCGTAGCTGGTTTCTTACACGACATGGTATGCCACTTCAATGACGAGGTCCCACTAAAGGTAGGTAGTGACAATCTGGAGACCATCGAGCATGTTCCAGGTAAGAGCAATCTTTCTTCTCCCACTCGTGATGTGACACACCGCAACTGAAGCACTTGACTTTATCCCCTTCGCCCAAGTAGATAAATCCAGCTCTAGCTAATTCTTCGGGGGTAGGTCCTCCCAGATATTTTGGCCATTTTCCTCGGAAGGTTTGGAACCGACTTTCATAGTCGCATTGTTCAGGCAAACGCACAGGGAACGAATATTCGTCTTTTACAGGTTCATTTCGATGAGGGTAGGGTGAAATATCCAGGAGCCTGCTCAGTTTTACATGACATCCGTAGGGTGGTAGCCGCATGGTTTCATAAGGATGACATCCACCATGAAAACCAGTAAATTGAAAAGGTGTACGATAACGAGTTTCATCGCTTTCGCATCCATCAGGTTTGACACGCACAGCATCACTTTCCATGGTAGATACTGTCGTAGCAAAATTTTCATGATGTGGTACTGAATCACTAAGGTCATAGCGTACGGCATCCCTGCCATCGCAAGGCACAACATCGCACTCGAGCTTGCTCTTGCTTGAAACTTGCTGTGTGAAAGGATTCATCTTTCTCGTTTGGCAATGGTAGTCACAATGAACTATCGGTCTTGAACGTTGTTCCTTTTTATATGCTGGCGAATATCGTCGTGACCGTACGGTAAATTGAAGTGATTGGGAAGCCGAACTCGCTTCTGGGACACGATTTGATAGACTTTTTTCAAGGGCCGACTGACAATTTGATGTGTGGGTAAACGTACAATCTTGTGCGGTTCGTGGGTGGTCACTTTAAAATTTCCATCCTGTCCAGACTGCAAGGCTTCTTTCAAGACTCCAAAGTTCACCAGTCGACTGGTGCGATAATTGAGAGCCAATCCTTTCTCTTTACACTCCGTGTGTACTTCTCCTTGAGAGTTACGGTATTCGTAGCCGTAATGTTTGGAACCACCACTTGCAAAACTTAGAATCTTGTTGTCTGGATGCTCGTCAGTCCAGGCTCCTAAACGGTCTCCTTCGATGGTAGGGTGAGGTTGACTCAGGCGATCGATGTAGATGCAACTGTCCGTGTCAAAATACAGCACACGATCTCCTAACAGTTCTAAAGCTTCGTACAGTTTTAAGCGAGCTTGGGCTGTCACGTAGGCCGCAATGATGACATTTCCAAATTCGTCGGCTTCTACAAAGTCCAGTTCTTCTTCGTAATTGACTAAGATCAAGTCCTCACCAAGGACGTCCACGTGTTTCATGTATTTAGTTTTGTCGTGAATCATCTGGAAGTAGCGAGAAGGTTCTGTCAAATACTCCGTCTTGGGTAAACACGGTCGTTGTGCCATTTTACCCCACAAGCAATTTAACATCACTTTGGCAAACGATCGCCTTCCTTCGTTTTTCTCCACGTGGTCTAAAGTGATCCCTTCCTGCTCCCAGTATTTGTCTTTGAATTTTTTTTTGGTCTTCCGGAGTGTGGCAGCAGGAAGGATAGCCGCTGCCTTCTTGTTTCAGTTTCAAAAAGGCATTCACGTAGTCTGCGAAAATGCCTTTTTGAGTTTCGTCGCCCTTGTGGTATTTTTCTGTCTTGGGAAAGTGGTAAATTTTGTACACTTCTAAGAGTTGGTATCCCAAGTCCAGAGCTTTAAACAATTCCACACTGACCCACGTTCCTGTCAAGGCGCGTTCTTCCTGAGTGTGCTGACAAGGTCGGTCTTGGTTGCACGTTTCGGCACAAGTACGGCACAAGGGAAACATCAATTTTCCTTGGCAATGGTGAGGTAAAACGGGATGGTACAAGTACGTGGGAGGCAAGACTTTACATTTAATCAATCCTTCGTATTGTCTAATATTGTCCAGGTCGATGTGTTCCGTCAGCAATTGTGGGTGCCCTGCGAGAAAGTGACAATATTTGCACACGTACAGATACATAGAACACACGTCCAAGTATTTGATTTCCTCTCCTTTCTCTTCGTCGGCTTGGTATAGCAAGCAGGTGGCATTCGTCCGTCCTCCGTACAAACTGTCCCTTGGGTTCAGTGGGTCCACCAGCTTGTAACTTTCCACGATGCGCTTAAACTCGGGATCGGTTTTCAATCGCTGATCGTACTCGTGTTCCCACATTTCTACCACTTGGCATCCTAGCTCTTCTAACTTCAAGCGTCGCTGACAAGTGGCCTGGTACAAGTCTTCCATGGTCCGTTGTAACAACTGATTTTTAGTGTTACGTTGAGGGTAGCAGATAGAACATCCGTGAAATAAGCACCCGTTAAACTCGTACAAGATCTGGGGGTTTTCTAAGTCCCAGCCATCCACTGAATACCTTCCGATGGCTTTTTCGCATCCTCCGTCGCGAGCGTGTTGGATCCATTTGTCTTCCTTGTCGCACAAGTAATGTAGCCAGTGTAGGGCTTCGATCGAGTATTGACGTTTGACAAAATTGGTCGTTTGAGGACTGATGACAGCCAGGGTGTTTTCGGGCATGAATTGTTGACGGTACACTAAGGAACACGCTTTGGCAATGGCGCAAGCTTCTTTCAAAGGGTCGATCCCACCGTGTTCCATGAACAGTTCTCGAAATTTTCCACTGCAACACCGTGAAATATCCACGTCGGAACGACAATATTTTAACATTTCTTCCTGAAAGTCGAAGGGGTCCGAAGCGTGAGTCTGGCACCATGCGTAGAAAGCTTCTCGTTGTTCGGTACACATGTTGTCGGTGTCGTAGTAGTGAGCCTCAGGCAAATGGGGCAGAACGGCATGTTGATTGGCTTCGGTATTGAAAAAGTGCGGGAAATAGCCTTTGGTCATTTCTGTCATTCCAAAAGTTTTAGGCATGCGACTCAAAGGCATGGCCAAGTAACTCATCGAATCTTTAAACTGCACTTGACCCACTTGCATGGAAATGATTTTGGTTCCGTTCAAAGTCACTTTCGGACGTTCGGTACTTTGTTCCGTATAGTATCTGAGAAGAAACTGTCCATCGTATCCCGAGAAATTGTGAGCCATCATCTTGGCATGGTGATGACAATCTCCGTAACGTTCGATGTCTTCTTGGCTCCACGTCTCGTCAATAGGGTCTAAGATCCATTGGGCAAAATCGGCCAGTGTGTTCGGTCCCCGAAAGATTTTTTTCACGTCCTCCAGGAATCTTGCTACAGTGAGGGCAATGAGTCAAGATAGGCTCTTGGATGCACTTCTCACATGTTCGGTGAGCTACGCAGAAATTAGGAATGTGAATGCCGGTCTCTTGCATGCATTCGAAATCGAAAAAGATGAAATTCCCTTTCTTCTGGTCATTATCTTCTTCTTCATATTTGGATTGGTATTTTTGAATGTAACATTGGTGTTCCAAGTCCACGGTTTGGTGACAAATGTGACATCGCTTCTTTCCTGAACAGACGTGCGCCTTGGCATTATTGTTACGTATGCCTTGTCCACAAGTAGGGCACAATCTCAGGAGTTGACAAGCACATTTCTGCTGTGAACCTAGCGTCTTTAGATGTTGTTGGTAACAGAAAGGACTGACAAACGTGCGCTGACAAGCTGGGCAATGCACTCGTTCTTGTCCTTGGTCTAGACAGGGCTTAGAGGCTAAACATCCCTCATATTTCGATCCGCAATGCTTGTGTTGCTCTCGATTGTTATAGCCATAGTCACATTTCTCACAGTAATAACCGTATCCCAGAAATGCAGTGATACTGGTAATGGCATCGAAATGTTCATCGTGATGATAGACGTGAATGTATTTTCCGTCTTTGATATTTTTACCTCGAAACAACAGCGGTCCGCGCACTTCTTGAGGGTACACTTTCAAGGTGTAGAGTGGAGCCAAGATGTCTTGCAACTTTTGCATTTTTGGAATGCCACAGGGTGTGTCTTTGGATATCCGCGTTCGCTGTAACAGGAGTTCTGCTTCTCTTCGTTGTTTGGCTCGGTCCGATTGTTGAATAGTTTTCCAGGTTCTTTTCCATTCTGCCGTGTCGTTCTTGTCGGCATACGTTCGTCCCACCACGATGGCACGGGCTAAACACATCTGGTCTTGAGGATTGTTAATTTGAACGAGGCTGCGCTTGATGCTGCGAAGGTTGTCTACCAACATCACCTCTTTTTTTTTGCTATGCCCTGTCCCTTGGGGAAGAGACATGTGGGTCCTGAACAGTGTCGCTTTTCCATCGCTGATGTGAAACTTGTCGTTGGATTGTTGCACGTGTTGAATCTTGTCCATGACTTTGGAAGGTGTCAATTTTGCTGGACTGCTAAACTCGATCCAAACGGGTGACTTCAAACTGTCGTGATGAATGGAAAGTCGCAAGCGATCATCTTCTTTGGCTTGACATTGCCATTTCAGTGTGGTTAACAAAGAATCCCACACATCAGTGATGAACCCTTCTGCTTTCTCCAACGGTACGTCGGACTTGAAATCTTTCAACTTCACCGCGTACGTGTAGGCTATAGTTCTAAATTTTCTGGAGGAACATTTGTCGGTCTCTCGAATGTGGTAGTACTTTTCAGGGTTTACTGGTGGTGATGGACTTTGACTGAGCGTAGACTCTCTGGGCCTAGATTCTGGCTCACTCATCTCATCTTCAAAATCGCTGGCATAAATTTGAGCCAATGCTTCAGCTACTGTGCGAGGCGATAAATCCCGTTTCTACCTCTTACTTTCTTCTCCTTTCTTTACAAAATGATGCGATCGTTTCATCTTGACTGCAAAACGTCAAATGACTACATTTGAAAAGCCATGGACCCCTATATATCCATGTTAGACTTAGTGCATATATAAAGGGCTGGTGCCTTCCCTCTCAGTATTCATTTCACTCTCAAGCCGATCAGCACGATGGAAGAACCCACACAAATCGAACTTCTGATTAGAGCTTTGCGAGGTGTCATACAAAAGTTTTCTTCAGACAAGCCGACGGACTACTCTCCCTCCTTTAGAGATAAATGTCAAGATACTTGATATATCTGTCAGAAGAAAGGGCATTGGGCTACCGAATGTCCAGATCGTCAAAAAAGCAAGACCAGTGTCAGAATAGACAAAAGTCAAGATACTTGTTATCATTGTCAAGAGAAAGGACATTGGTCCTCTGATTGCCCTAAGAAACAACAGGAGCAGGAGGAGGAAGAAGAAGAGGTGCCCTCGGCAAAAGAAGAACCCCGTCACATTCAGAAAGAGAAGATAGAAAAGAAAAGAAGACGCGAAAGAAGTCAGGAAGAAGAAGAGGAGGAAAAACTTGTGAAAGTGAAGAAAATCAAAAAACAGAGAGAGTGAAAGAAAAAAAGACACAGAAGAAGTCAATGAACTTTTTAAAAGTGTTGTGTTATGTTGTGACATTGAATTGTAAATATTTGTACCAGAATAGACCAGACTGAAAAAAACGTAAGTGTCTCTTGGTTTGGATTGTTTAGAATAAGGGTCTACACTCATGCACTCACAACACGTACATCATAGGGTTAAACAAGGGATTTTGAGTTTTAATTGATTTTGGCAAAATGAATTAGTATCTCTTTTCGAAAGAAGTGAGTGGTCCTGAAAAGGACCGTTGGGTGTCGTTTTTTTTCTTAGAACAAACTCAGGAACGAGAAGCAATCCGCTTTAACTGCCTTAAGCCTTTGCCATGGCCAAGGCCTATTTGTGGACTTGCTCCTTTTAATGATTGGGTAGAAAGCACTAGGGGTGGTATCTCTGGTGTAGTAACAGGGCTGGGCTGTTTGGCTCGGGAAGGTCTTTTTCTCTTGGGTCGTAATAAAGAAGTCTGATACATTTGTTTTAGACTTCTTAACTCGGCCAAAATGTCCAAGAGTACCGTTACCGTTTGACTTTCACTGTTCTCCTTCTCTCCTAGCCTTTGTTTCTTCTTTACTGCTTCTTCTTCCTGTCGTTTCCTTCTTGCCTCTTCTTCTTCTCGCTGTTGCTGTTCAAGGAGAAATGCTTGTTCTGCCTCTTTCTTCTGCTGTAAAAATTTTTCTAATTCTTCTTTCTGTCTTCGTTTAAAATCGTCGACGTGTGGTAAAGAAGGAGAAAGTGGCGATGGCACTGGTACCGGAACAAATTCTTGCGAAGAAGAGAAAAAATCTACTAAAACCCAGTTGAAATCAACCTCTTCTAGAAGTAGCGCTGTGTTAACTTTGGTAGCCGCTGCTATGCCATTGCTTTTCGTCTCCAAAGCCGGTGCACCCCAATTCATTGTCTTCTTAGTTTCCGTCATGTTTCACAAAACAATGTCGCATCGATTCACTGCGCACAGACGCTAGCGCACCCATATAGGGAATGTGACGTCACAGGTAACTCTCTTCGGATTGGAAGACAGACTCCGCGAAGTGACTGAATTTTGTAACGCGTGTTGTCATTGGTGGACAATTTCAATCCGTTTCGATCCGCTCTTCCACTATAAATAAATGCGGTTCACTTCATTCCCTTCACCTGTTCTCGTCACAAGATGTGGACCAACGTTGAATCGTCTACTATCGTATCGTCGTTGTTTTTCCGTACGGACTTACCCATGTATGTCAGATCATCATGGAGAATCGTTAGGATCACCGAGACAATTGTTTGGAAAAGAAAGACCTATGTGGAAAGACAAGGCTGTCTGAAGCAAGTTCTGATTTATGGACCAGAGGTTAGACGAAGTTTGAGAAAAAGAAGAAGACCTCTATGTTAACGGAATGGTGTTAACATAACAAACAACGGCACTCCATTGCCTCGAAAAGATATTTATTTTCACTTTGCCTAAAAAAAATTTTTATTCGATTGTATAATTTATCTTTTAACTCCCCAAAACATTATTCTATTACCTAAAAAATTTTGTTAGTCGATTTTATAATTTGTGTAGGATAGATTGATGTTCATCAATCTATGGGAAAAAAATGAATATATAAAACATACTCTACTATACTATTCACTGACACGAACGCGAATGATTCGTGTTTGTATATAGAAATAACACAGGTGGCATGACGTCACGGTCCTTGCTACATTGTTGCAACTGTCCAGTACCGTGACGTCACCCTACCTGTGCCATTCCTCTTGTCCCTATACAAAATTCCCATTGACGCTATACAGTCCCAGGGTGTGCTAGTCACTATACAAAATTCCCATTGACGCTATACAGTCCCAGGGTGTGCTAGTCACTATACAAAATTCCCATTGACGCTAAACAGTCCCAGGGTGATATTTTGACGCTATAAATCGTGACGTCCCGGGGGGGGGGGTCTGTAATGCTAATTCCCATTGACGCTATTCTATCCCACTACACTACTTGCGTCCACAAGACTTCCAAAGGCAATTCCTTGAGGAAAATTAAAACTAAATCCATAGTAAAAGCTTTAATAAAGTTTTTACATCTTTTGTCCTTCTCAAATCTGCCCTATCTGATCACGGGTCAGATTCTATATCGGACGTTTCCAGCAAGTTATGCATCAATTAGGCATCCAACTATTTATGTCTTTTGCCTATTAACCTAAATGTCTTGGGGCTTTAGAAAGATTTCATCAAACTTTGAAGAATATGACTCGATCATATTACTTTGATACAGGAAAAGATGGGGAAGAATGTGATCATTTACTGTTGTTGTTTGCTGTTAGAGAATCTGTTCAATAATCAATAGCTTGTAGATCATTTGAACTTAGGTTTTGACATACTGTAGGTCGGCCAATAAAGTTATTAAAAGAGAAACTTTCTGCAACCGATGATTCAGAAATTAATCTTCTTGGCTATATTTATATTTCAAATATAACTTGTCAAAGGTTTGTGAAACAGCAAGAACTAATATTCACTCTACTGAATCGAAGATGAAATTAAAATGTGACAAAAAATAAAAAGGAAATGAGTTTTAAATTGGTGGTAGTGTTCTGGCTCTCTTGCCCATTCCTCAAAATCTGCTTCAGAATTATGGTCCTTATACAGCTGGAAAGAAAGTAAGTGACTTAAATTATATCATGAACACTCCTGGGAGGCGAATACAGAAACAACTTTGCCATACAAATATGTTAAAGGAGTATGTCGATAGAGATACCCCTGTTGATCATTCAGTCAATTTAGTTGTAACTGTCCGTCACAGTGAGGATTTAAATGCTTGCATTCAATCGGACTGAAGTGGCTTTTATTTAACCAATCTTCGAATTCAGAAATTACGAATAATCTGGACGATAAAAGTTCACATCTACAGCCACAAGAACAGAATGAACTAAAACAGCTATTATTTGAGTATGAGCACTTGTTTCCAGCTGTTCCAACAAGAGCAAATAAAATAGTGCATGACCATAGAGTCGTAACATTTGAAAGTATGCTAAACTTTTGCCATAATTAATGAACCCCTGATCAATTCGTTGAGTAAGAAGACTAAGTTTCTTTATTCAGACAAAGGTCAGGATGCTGTTGATCAATTGAAGGCCATATTTAAGGGTACACTAGTTCTTTTAGCTGAAATTTTCAATCAGTCATTTAACATGTATGTTGATGCAAGTGATGTATGGGTTGGTGGAGGTTGATGTTGCAGGAATACAAAATTGACATTAGGCACATCAAAAGAAAAAATAATCTAATTGTAGATGCACTTTAACTTTCCCTTAAGATGGCCCTCATCCTGGTTCTCAAATTGGTTCTTAGGTTTTTATATGAAAGTTGATTAGATTAGTGTTAGTCATTCGTATCTTAACACTTGTCTTTAGAGGAATCATGTTTAGTTGTGTTTCAGTTAGTATTTGAGAGGATAAATTTATTCACTAGAATTATGAATTGCCTAATAATACTTTTCGGACTAACCACTATTTGAGGATTATTATAAATTCATTCAAAGACATTTTGGATGATGTCATTGTGATACATCAAGACTGTTAGCATATCAACACTATTCCAGACTATTGGTACATCAGCACACCACCGGAATTCATTCGGAATACTCTATATCTTTGGACTTGCAATAAATCTTTTAAGACTATTTGGGATTTAATTGACAATGGTGGCGCTCTACAGTATCGTATTTTTCATAAGTATTAGAATTTTAATTTAAAAAATAATTTCCCCTAGAGAAGCAGCTGTTAGTACCATTATTATAAGTCTTTGGTATGAGTCGGCCGGGGTTCGAACCCGCGACCTCCCGCATCTGAGGCGGTCATTCTAACCACTACGCCACCGGAGCGGTGAACAGGGACAAAAAGATGTAATGTGACAAAATGTAGTTTACTTAGACGCTGAATTTTTGTCTTTGTGTATCTAAACTGCATAAGACGCTGATAATAAAAAAGAAATTTTTGTTGTTGTTGTGGGGCTTAACGCTATTTTTCAGCACACGATAGGCTATACATGGCGGCCAGTATTAATGGTGGAGGAAGAAACCGGGAAATCCCCGGAAAGAACCACCGACCCACGAGAAGCTACTGGCAAGCTTTCTCACATATCCACATTCGCCGAATCCGCGACTCGAACCCACGCAGACAGAGGTGAGATGGCAGTGATCCGTAACGGAGAGCGCTTTAGACCACTCGGCCACTCGGGGCCCCAAAAAGAAATTGTAAGTGCCAAGATATTAAAATATATTTCTTCATAGACTTATATGAAAATATGCATGTTTGTTATTTCACAGAAGGTCATTTTCTGTTACTTTTGTAATTTTATTTTTGTCATTTCAGGGTTAACTTTTATTGAGCTTGGATTCTTTGGGTTATTTATGTTTCGTGTGTCTTGTTCTGACGTCTATTCCCCTCATTTAAATATTAATCTTAATTCAGTCTGTTGTTGCTCCAACCTTTTGTGCCTTTCAGAGTGATCTTTTTCTGGTACGGTTGACACTTTTACATAAAATTAAGGTTAAAGACCATATGTTCGGGAAAGCTAATAAATGGCAGGAAAATTTGATTTTGGTAACCTGTAATTAATCCTTGTTAATTATGCAATGACAAATGCCCGTTCGTATTATTCCTGATATCATCCGCTGGGTTTGTGTGTACACAAGCGGCGAATCCAATAGGCTTCTTTGGATTTCCTATTTTCTGTGCTCCATTTTGAGTTATTGCACTCAAGATTACATCATTGAACGCATGGCCTGGAGAAGAGAAATGTTCTCCCACTGGGCTCATTTCCAATTTATTGGTTTGGCAGTCTGATCTGTGGAGATTCATTCTAATGCTTAATTTTCTGCGTTTCTCCAACATATTGGGAGCTGCATACCTTACATGTGATGAGATAGATCACATTTTCTGTGTCGCGTGTTTTAGTATGGTTGTGAATATTAAACTTGTCACCTGAGACTTGGATGGAAAATGTGTTTCCTTCGAGAGTTGGCACGTCTTGCATCTAACGTTTTCACAAGATTTCGATTTTCTGTTTCCCATTGATTTTTTAATTTTTACGTGGTTTCAAATTTGCCCTGACTAGCATATCTTGCAGATTTTAAGGTCTGCGAAATGTTAATACCGATTTCTGTGAAAAGACCAATTTAAGCGGTTTACACGATTCAGTGATTGACCAATGTTTGTGAATGATGCGACCTACTTTTAGTTCCTCTGGGAATGAATAATTTTGAAGGAAACGACATTAATATAAAATGCTAAGACACAATAATCGAGCTAGGATGTAGGCCAGGGTCGTTCCTGAAACATTCAAAGTTGTGAACAAGATAAGGAATTTCCAAGTGAATAATTAATGTCCCAATGTCCTACACTCAGATACAAATAAACATGTTTATCTCCTATATATATATATCTATATATATATATATATATATATATATATATATATATATATATATATATATATATATATATACCATATATATATATAGAGAGAGAGAGAGAGAATGAGAGAGACAGACAGACAGACAGACAGACAGACAGAGAGAAAATGATAGAGAAAGAGAATTAAACAAAATACGAAATTATCGCAATCAGCACAATGCTATAGATTCTCCGTGAGGTTATTGTTCAACGCAATCCAAAAAGTATTCTAGTAACAATAATGAACATATGAACCCTGTTCTAATGTTTTAATAAAATTCAGTCTCAGTGACTCTTGTTTTATTCTTCATGCCATCTATTTAGACTTGCTGTCTGGAAATACATAAAGACAATGCATTAAAGATATTAATAACTTCTGTGGTAGAGAAAGGGTGATGGTGGTGTAAACAAAGACAAAACTAAGCTTAGATTTAGTATGGGTTTATTGGAGTTGTGAAGGATATAAATCTATATTGTTACGAGCCTATGCTCTTAAAATAAGCAATAGAAATGAGTGAAAACAAATAATTTATTTCCCTAAATTACAAAGTGAAAAATAAAAAAAAAGAACGTACGGTATTGCAATTTAAATCCAAAACTAATCCAAGAATTAAAGACACAAGTCCTAGTAACAAAAAGTCCTAAATAAAACTCAGTTCAAGTCTCGAAGAGATCCAAAATTGAAGGCGATGACGTGTCTGTTATAGCCTGCGAAGTGCTGATGTGTCAACATTTCTTGTTGAATCACAGAAATATTATTCCAGGTTTGAATTCAGTATAAATTCCAGTGAATGTCTTAATCCAAGAATTTTGTCAGAGCACTTTTCTATTTCCAGAGAAAATAATCACTTGAATTCAATAATTTGAAGAAAATAAAATTCAGCCCAAACTGGTCACAACATAATACAACTTAAAGTGCTAGATGTTAAAGCACGACTTGTAAAATCCTCACAGTCACAAGATAATATAGTTCTCTGCTTGACTTCAGGTCACAATTAGCATTTTCTAAAAACAACCATTACCTAATGGAAAATAACCTTCAAGAATGATCTAATGAGCCTTGTTTATTTACAACACAATAGCCTATAAAATTCACTTAGGAATCTCCAAAACCCTGACCCTGATGAACATATTGACTCCTTCTTGTTTACCTGAATAATAATCCAGATAATAAGCTCATACACATAGAGAATAATGAAGCTATTATTAGTTGCTTACATAAATGAAATAATAAAAAAAAAATTAAAAAGTCAATCAGGTCAAGCAGAAATGAACCCAATTTTGGACAAGGCCAAGTTCAGCATACAATGTTACATTATAATAACATGTAATGAAATAAAAAAATTAAAACTAACAAACAAATAATTAAATTAAGTATACATAACAATATAGTAATAGTCACCGTAACATCCGAAATTGATCTGTCTCTTCGGTTGCTCGTAAAGGACGTTACATATTAAAAAAACAATTTTCTTCTCTCTCTCTCTCTCTCTCTCTCTCTCTCTCTCTCTCTCTCTCTCTCTCTCTCTCTCTCTCTCTCTCTCGCATGTGCAATTATCTTGTGTTACTTCTTATACTGACTCTGTTCAGGCAATGAATTTTTACTACCTATGAATTACAACTGTTTTGTACAATTTCTCTTCTACGCATAATTTTTGAAGAGGTCATTGGTGGGCTTCGGCTTTATATGTTGATCCTATGGATAAGCTTGTATCGGGTTCCATTGAAGTATCCTACAAACAATTGAATACGTCAAATAATATATAGCTATAACATGTTTCCTATTTCCTCGTTATTATAGTATAATATTTTGTCAAGCCAGGCATCTCTTAGACTAGTATTGCATGTCAGTCAACGGGTACACGTCCATTATCAACTAGTGTTAAGTGTTTCTGGAGGCGATTTAAAAGCCCAACTTCGATTCCTCCATCATCATCATCATCATCATCATCTCTCTCTCTCTCTCTCTCTCTCTCTCTCTCTCTCTCTCTCTCTCTCTCTCTCTCTCTCTCTCTCTCTCTCTCATGGCCCAGTTGAGTTACTAAAAGCATCAATTTCCCCAGAACTAAGAAGTGATTCGCGCACGTGTCTACTAATGGTATCTCGAACCAAATTAAATTCAACTGTCCTTCTTTTGATTTCTTCCATTCGAAGACCAGTGAGATTTTCCCTTGAACCCCAATAATGAAACATGCGCAGTTCTGTTGGATTACTTTTCACCTTGATGGCGTCTGGACATGCATCAGCTTTAACATTGTGAATTCCCACCATTACTGTACAGTTTGTCTTGTATACAGGTTTGTAATGACCATCAGTATCATTCGGCACCATCATGCGAGTAATCCTATCGATAAGCATATCGTGGGTTCGATCCCCATCTCCAAACATTAGGAAATTCTGCATCGCTATCGCTGTAACGTTTTGCCGAGACGGTCTTGAATTGAATTCCTGCAAATATCGTCGCAAAAACCCTCTAGCCTGGTCTTTCATACAGAAAGGGTACTCATCCATATCTATAGACATCTGCCACACGGTGTCGCTGCCATTGCCCATGAGAAAGTAGTTGTAACACCCAATTTGGTTGTCGTGAATTCTCTTTACGTAGTCTTCCTGCCCCTTTCTGGGGTTACGGAAAGTCCAGGGTATGACAGTCACAAGACCTGAAGTAAAAGATGAAGTCAGTTAGAATGGTCATTGCTGTGCAGTTAAAAATGCTATTCCAATTTAGTTTCCTGCAGTTATCTTTTTTCTTTCTGAGTTTTTTGTTTGGTTGGTTTGTTGGTTTGAATATTATTGTGGAGGGGGGTGATGAGGGAGGGAGCAATGTATTTTGTTTGTTTAGTCGTTTGTTTTCCTAAAAGTTGTTGTTGCTTATTATTTTAGTTTTACTACACTAGCCTCGAAATATGCTCTATTGTTAGGGTCGGTAAGTCAATAATTCAGGGCCATCCCAATTTATTTTAGTGTCATCCTTAATTCAAAATCGGGTTACATAAAACATTCTTGTCTCACCCATAAACAGAATTTTGGGTCATACTGGATTTTTGCTTTAAAATCACCCTAAAATAGAGTACGTTTTCTCTAAATTGTTTTAGAATTACACAAAAATTCGAATTGCCACCCTAATTGTATAACACAGCAGTGGCTTAATGTAAAGATTACAGGCTAATTATAACAACGTCTTTTCAAGCAATTAAACTACACATTACTTATTTCTCAGCCAAATATATAGGGTGACTCTAAATTCTAATTTAGAATGACTTGAAAATAATTAAGTGTAATGCTAAATTCAATTTCAGGCGATCTAAAATAATACAGGGTGACCCAACATTTTATATTTAAGTAACTCTAACATAATTGCGGGTGACCGAAAATTTGATGATATAGTGAATCTAAAATAGCAAGGGAAAAACCCAAAATAAAACACGGGGACCCAAATTCGATTTTAGTGTAAACATAAATTCAAATTTAGGAAGATCTTATACTTTAGAGTTTGCATTTATGTTCACCCCGAAAGAGAACTCAAACTGAATTTTGCCCCTCTCCAGCACCCATAATTTTAAACCGTATGCAGTATAGACTACCCAGAGGTCATAGTAACAGAGTACCTGTACATAAATTTACTGATTTACTCAGAGATCATAATAACAGAGCACTTGTCCATAAATTTACTGGTTTACTCAGAGGTCATAGTAACAGAACACGTGTACGTAAATTTACTGATTTACTCACAGGTCATAGTAACAGTACGTATATGTAAATTTACTGGTTTATTCAGAAGTCATAGTAACATAATACATGTACATATTATTACTGATTTACTAAGAGGTCAAAGTAACAGAGTATATGTCCATAAATACTGATTTGATTGTATGTACTATCGTTCTAAAATATTAATAGATCATGTGTCAAGTATGCATAATTTTAATATTCTGTTGTCTACAATCTCTGTTTGTAATAATAATAATAATAATTTGCTGAACCCTTTTCCGCACAATAAATGACAATTTCTCTGTTCTATTACTTTATAATTATGAGATGACGAATTTGCATCATCTGCGTACTCTTGATGCCAATGAAAATGTTAAACTAATGCAGTTGATAATAGTTATGTGAACCGACATGCTAGTATTTTCCTGTAGGATGAATTACAGAGAGAGAGAGAGAGAGAGAGAGAGAGAGAGAGAGAGACCTTTAAGCAATGCATTAGCTGTGTTTCCAAATTAAATTAAATGAACAACTCTAGTAACAAATGTAACGTCTTTGTGAAGTATACATTTACCCTGACAGCACCACATTTTCTCTTTTTTCTAAGTTTTGAATCAATTGGTCTAACCGGAATGCAACTGATTCAAACTTTCCTGGTGAGATTTCCGTGCTACCCTTTTATTACTTTTCTCAAGCTTCATAACATTCTGTACAAAACCAGAATAACACCTTTACGATATGTGTTTCTATGCATCCAAACCCCAATA